>CM050170.1:162363540-162623540 GCA_027410445.1 Discoglossus pictus
ATTTTTCTCAGACAGTTATAAAGTAATAAATTGAATTCTGAATTTTGCTGTTCAAGAAGGGGGGAGGGAGAAGCTAATGGGGGTGAGACCTTGGTACTTTTTAAAAACTAGATCTGTTAAAAATAAAGGGAGTCTGTCTGAACTAAGAAAATGGTGTGAGCTGCTATTTCTCTGTTTCTCCATGAATGATGTCCTAATCTGAATTGAATTGCTGGGAGCGGAGATGAATATAAAGTCACAACCTAGATATTGTTCCTGTAAGACATTAGCCCCTCGTCTCTGGGTCGTAATACCAGCTTAGCGCCAAGCCTCATGATAGAGGTTCGGCACTCCAAAACCACTCTGTCTGAGCGTTATGGAAATAAAATGCCCTGTTTAGCACTCTTAACGTAGCGCTGCTGCATGCAGGAACGCATTTGGAGTGTTAAAAACGGGGTAAAAGACAAAGAATTTCTGCATCATTAAAACATTCTTAAAGGACCACAGTAGACACATTTTTAGAAAGCAAAGAAATAACACACAAATGCATTTCATTATGCAACATTTATACGCAATTAATCTTTACTGCTGGCTTCCATTTTGCCTTCTTGCTGTTGTCACTTGTTATCTTCTCTGGAGGGTGTGTCTTTTTCAACAATGCCATCTAAAATCGTCAATAATCCTAACTGGGGTAATGGAAAGCTGATTTACAAGGACAGACCCAATTGAGAGAGTAACAAACAGGATGAACTGAGCAAACAAAATGGAAGCCTGGAGGAAAAAATAAATAATTGTACAAATGCAAATATTATATTGTTTGTTTTGTTTTCTAAAATAATTGTGAACATTATCAAAATTAGTTATTTGAAATTTCATATAGAAAAAAATTACCACAGTACTCTTTCACTTGAAGGAAGCAGAGAATCTTCACCATTATTTTTAGATAAGTTTTCAAATAGTGACAGAAATTTAGCACCATCTGGTATCAATGACCACTGTGCAAAAGAACTGGCCTTGGCTGACCCAGCAGATAATTACCCACATTACTAAAACAGCCATTACACAAAGTGCTGAAGAACTTGGTCATGGAACATTTAATAAGCCAATTTCCCTCCCATGCTTTAGTGCTGATAGGTGAAGCTTTCTATTTCGTAAATTATGTGTGTGTTACGTTATACAAACAAAAAGTAAAAATTGATTTGAAAGACAAAATACATTTAAATCTTACCTGTCTGCTATGCTTCCTGGTTGAACTTCTCTGATAAACACCCCGGCCTCTCCCACATTGGGATTCTTGAGTGCAACCACACTAAATCCAAGGCCTCCTACAGAAGGTTTTTCTATATCTATATATTCAATTTGCCTGCCCTAATGAAAAACAAAACAAATAGAATTTTGATTTGTTGAGTTTATGTCTCTGCCAACACGTTCAATCTGCTCCAGTGAAACTGGTGAACTCGGAGAAATTTATTTCCTGTTAGACAGAACAACCTCAGCACTTTGATAATAAATTAATTCTGTGGAGAATCTCACTTCATTACTTTCATTGAAACAGAGAACACCACATGCAGTCAGCTCAGTGCATTAAAACCTCAGGGACTTTAAGAACTATTTTCACACTTCATTCTCCAGCTAAATAAGTTGTAAGATAGGTTGCTGGTTGGATGAAGCCTGAATCAACTGCTGTTTGGCAATGCATATTTTCACATTTTTGAAAATAATAAATATACAGACTTAGATAGCCAAAAAAAAAAAAAGAAATCACAAAAAGTAAGATTTATTCCATTCAAGTTAAAAATAGAATCTAGAGATTAGTATATTATGTATATTAATCAACACAAAGAAAATAATACTTTATTTATAACACATGTTTCTCCTTTATAATGAATACAGTAATATTCTAACAGGAGGAGGTAGGTATCTTATTTAAGAATTTATTCTAAACAAAAAATGCAAAGATTAAAAAAAAAATATAAATATATATTTGATCCCCTGCTGATTTTGAACATTTGTCCACAGACAAAGAAATTATTAGTCTATAATTTTTATGGTAGGTGTAACAGTGAGAGACAGAATATAAAAAAAAAAACGCATGTCAAAAAAGTTAAAGATTGATTTGCAGGTCAGTGAGGGAAATAATTTCTGGCTCCCAGGTGTCTTTTATACAGGTAACGAGCTGAGATTAGGAACACTCTCTTAAAGGGAGTGCTCCTAATCTCAGCTTGTTACCTGTATAAAAGACACCTGTCCACAAAAGCAATCAATCAGATTCCAAATTCTCCACCATGGCCAAGGCCAAAGAGCTGTCCAAGGATGTCAGGGACAAGATTGTAGACCTACACAAGGCTGAAATGGGCTACAAGACCATTGCCAAGCAGCTTGGTGAGAAGGTGACAACAGTTGGTGCGATTATTCGCAAATGGAAGAAACACAAAATAACTGCCAGTCTCCCTCTGTCTGATGCTCCATGCAAAATCTCACCTCGTGGAGTTTCAATGATCATGAGAACGGTGAGGAATCAGCCCAGAACTACACGGGAGGATCTTGTTAATGATCTCAAGTTAGCTGGGACCACAGTAACCAAGAAAACAGTTGGTAACACTACGCCGTGAAGGACTGAAATCCTGCAGCGCCCGCAAGGTCCCCCATGCTAAAGAAAGCACATGTACAGGCTGTCTGAAGTTTGCCAATGAACATCTGAATGATTCAGAGGATAACTGGGTGAAAGTGTTGTGGTCAGATGACACCAAAATCGAGCTCTTTGGCATGAATTCAATTTGCCGTGTTTTGAGGAGGAGGAATGCTGCCTTTGGGGGTGTTTTTCTGCTAAGGGGACAGGACAACTGCACCGCATCAAAAGGGACGATGTAAGGGGCCATGAACCGTCAAATCTTGGGTGAGAACCTCCTTCCCTGAGCCAGAGCGTTGAAAATGGTTCATGGATGGGTATTCCACCATGACAATGACCCAAAAACACATAGCCAAGAAAACAAAGGAGTGGCTCAAGAAGAAGCACATTCAGAAACATAGGGATTTACAACCCTCACAAAGCGACATGTATTCAGTCCTATTAAGACACAACCTTGTGCCTCAACACTGATCCCCAGCCATTCCAAACATCTTGATGACATTGTTAGGGTAGAAGTAAGCAGCTAAATTGGTAGCTGACAAGTGTTTGTTTTTTTATTGACTATTGCTTTTTTAAATCATTGAACAGTAATTACTAAACAAAGTCTAATTAAATAAGACAGAGCTCAAAGTTTATATTTTATTTATCTCAATATCCCATCTCTCCTTAGTAGTGTACTATGTAGTGTTTCTCCCCAGAAATTCCCACCATCTGTGCAACATAAAGGAGCAACCAGGCGAGCAGATAGACCCAAAGTCCGTGCCTGCTCGCCATCTGCCCCAAAAACAGGTGGGTGGAGCCCCTAATCTGCTCCTGCATAAACTCTCTATTAGAGTGTACGTTCCTGTTCTATAGGTCTACTTACCTACTCAGGGAGCAGTCTCTTTTAGCTCACTTGTGCCCTTCATAGGGAGAAATATCCTGTAGTATATCAGTCTGGTCTCACTCACTTGTCTTAGGAAGTACCTCACTGAAGAAGCTCACAAAGGCAGAAACATATACGTCTGGGGTTTGCTTTTCTCCTGTTCAGGGTAGAATTGCCTGGTATTTTGGGGCTGTATCACTCTGAGTGAGACCAGACTGATATGTTAAGAAAATACTACTACTGCTAATAATAATAATAATAATAATAATAATAATAATAAATGAAGTAGAAGCACCAAGCAGTTCATTTTCATTATTAAACTATATGCTAATTTGGTGCCAAAATGAGCAAACATTAACCAAAAACACACAGTGAACAACATGAATAATATATTTGGAACTAATTAAATATATAGGCAAAAAGTTTTGTGTTGGACTTACTTCTGCCATCTGTTGAACTTTTTGGTTAAATTCATCTCCTCCAGAGTTAGAGCTAAAGAGAGGTAATCTAGACGAAATAAAGTTGTCAAAGGACAAAGAGGTGTTCTTGTTTCTCAACTGTGCAGAAGAGTCAGCTTCAAATACCAATAAACCTTTCTTTGTGAAATCAAATTCTGCAGAACGGTCAGCTGGCATACGGTTCAGCTGAGGAAATAAAATTGATCCAAGTAGACTAAATTAATTAAAAACTATAAAAGCTATTTTGCTT
The DNA here is from genome assembly GCA_027410445.1 of Discoglossus pictus. Lineage (NCBI taxonomy): Eukaryota > Metazoa > Chordata > Amphibia > Anura > Alytidae > Discoglossus > Discoglossus pictus. Next base: position 162,367,722 of record CM050170.1, read on the forward strand.
GACTTACAAAAATAATGATGAGAACAAACATCTTTACCAAGAAACTTTTTACATCTAACAATCAATGCAATACAGTCATAAATACTAAAGACATACAGGCAAAAGTTGCAGAAAAGTAGAACATGGGATTCTGGGGGTTGTTATTTATTTGATTTTTTTAGAGAATTAAAAAAGGGACAAAAAACGAATTTTTCTAGCATATATTTAAACCATTACTAGCAGAAAAATAAAAACCTTACAAGAAACATTTTATATCACAGTTCTTGTAGCAAAGTAAATTGATCTTTATCTCTCTACCAAAGTAACCCTTGCATATAACATGACAGATTGACATCAAGAGAAAGACTTACCAAGCTACTTAGTGAAGTAATAAACTAAAGGGTATTTTGTCTTTTTCCACTCTTTAAAAACATTTGGTAGTTCAATGCAAAACAGAGAGACAGATTGTTATAGTTTTATTATTTTGTCCTGCCCAATGACACTGCTGTAAAACCATATTGTGGAAAAAAGAGAGTGTATTTGTATTTGAGTTAAAGAATGTTTAAAACAAAACAAGCACAAACTGTAAATAAATAAATAAATAAATAAATAAAATCAGTGTAGGCAAATAAAACAGAACAAATTAGTACCCAAGGACTTTTAATAGCACAAAATTGTTTTTGTTAGTGCCCCTATTAAGAAACACATTATGTCATATTCCATGTAATAACTTGGTCAATTTCAATAAAAATAAAAAAAAACTTAATGGAATTATTAAAAAAAAAGAAAATACAAAAAAACATTACTTGAGAGTAACTTCATATACATTAACAAGAAACAATAACGGAAGCACTAATAGCAATGTCCAATTCTTAGTATTCCAGATTGTATCTAAATATTGGGATTATTTTACTTTAAGTACCGTGAAGGGTGTTAATTGCCATTTACATGCACAGGTCCTTTCCTTTTTTTAATTTGACACCACACCACCAGCAGTGGCGGCTGCCAATATTTCAGTTCCGATATCACAGGGTTAGGGTTAAGTAAACTGTTAGGGTAAGGGTTAAGGGTAACCTTCTAAGGTTAGAACTTCTCTAAAATACCAACCATATCTCATTATTATTCAGGCAGAGGCAACACACTGAAACAGCCTGACTTCTATGGATCATAATGCCATGAATTCAGCATCAATATTTCCACATGTTTTTCACCCACAATCTAAAGAGACTTTTGAGGTCCTTTAACCTTAATTAGTCCTGCTGTAAACCACTGACAATCACAACTGAGCAGACATAATTCCTCTGTGTACCTTACCAACCTCAGGACGTTGATCTGCTCAAACCAAAAAGAGTCCATAATCGCATAAAAAAAAAAAGAGTAAAATTAATTTGATGCTATGTTACAGTATTTATATATTTTAATTATGGTTCTTCAAAAGAGAATAGGACTACAGTTTTCCATTGTATTGATTAATCTGCATTAAAGGGAGAGTAAGATTGAACTTTCTATCACTGCTCACTTTTCTACACTGATTGCATCAAGGAATGACTGACAGACACCAAAGTATTTTACAACAAAGCCCTCTAATTGATGCTGGGTAGGATCACTCATACTGTATACACAAGACTGATCTGCAATTAACTGAGCATGAAGAGGTTAGGCTTATGTTAGAAAATGGCTTTTCTGACAACACCTCGTTATTAGAGAGTATCCCTTTCACTGCACCAATGAAAAGTAATATTCTCAAACCTTTAGCGACATACCAATCAAACAGCAATCATATTCTAAGTTTTCATTTCATAATTAACAGGAAGAAGGTAATTTTTTTTTTTCATTATTTGCCCTGACTAAGTTACTGGGCCAGATATTGATTCTCGACAATTAAAGGCTCACCCTAGTGCCATATTTATACTATTTTATATGTTTGTTTTTATTTTTCTTTAAAAAAAATTAAATAAGCTTGAGAACAAGCTACACTTTTTTACAACATTAAGAAAGAAAAAAAAAAGCATGTATTATATTATGTGAAATACTGTATGCAACTACCATTTAATGACCCCACTGCCTTGCCTCGGCAGCTTGATTATGGAAGGGGCCTTGTTGACAGATAAGATTTCCAGTAGTCCACCAGAATGCACTAGCACTTAAGTATAATATTTAATGCATGCTCTTATGAAGTGTCTTACCTGATTACCTGCAAAAGGTTTTAGCAAATGTAAAATAAATACAGCCTAACATTTTTAAATATTGTGCTGAATTTTGCTTTAATAGTAGCAGACATTTTACCTTTGTCACTAACAGAATTATTTATTATTATTATCTTTAATAATATTACGTAGAGCGCTGTACATGGGTGGAGTACATGGCAAAAACAAAATGAACACCTTATAAAGAATGGAGGGCCCTGTTTTTGAGCTTACAATCAAATGTACATATTGCTTTTTTCCAAGGCACTGACACAAGATTGAAAACTCTCAAACTTATAATCTAAAGGTTTGGGTGTGATACAAGGGGGTGACAAATGCAAGATGGCAATGTGAAAGCAATTTGTTTAGTTAAGTGGAGGTGTCTGTGTGTTGTACAATAGATTGTGGGTGTAAGTGTTATCAAGATGTGCAGTTGTACATGTTAAGGCTGGAGGTGATATGATTTTTTTAAACAGGTGTGTTTTTAGCCATTTTTTAAGGATTTGAGGCAGGAAGATAATCTAATGGAGCGGGGCAAGGAGATCCAGATAGTAGGGGCAGCACGAGAAAAGTCTTGAAGACGGGAGTGAGAGAAGAAACGAAGGGGGCGGTTGGGAGAGTATTTTGAAACACGAGTAAAGATATAAGGGGGTGCACTGTTGTTGAGGGCTTTATATGTTAGGGTCAGGATTTTCAATTTGATTCTGGAAGCTATGGGAAGCCAGTGGCGTGATTGACAGAGAGGAGCTGCGGACACTGATCATTTGGTATGGAAGATGAGTCTAGTCTAGTGGAGGGGTTAATTATGGATTGGAGGGAGACAGACGAGAGATGGGTATTATTATTATCCTTTATTTATAATGCTCCAACATATTCCTCAGTGCAACACAGGCGTTAGGTACAAGTATAAAAAATTACCCCACAATGAAAAATAATGGAAGACCCGGTAATTGAGCTTTCAAATCAGATATACACAGTGCTTTCCCTAAAGCACCTCACAAGATTGAAACTTGCAAACTTACATTCTAACGGGTGTGGGTGAGGTACAGGAGAGTGATAGATGCATAATGAAAGAAGAGGCTAAAGATAAGCATTTTTGAATAAATGTGTTTTTAATTAGATTTTGAATGATTTGAGGCAGGAATATAGTTTGGTGGAGCGAGGTAAGGAGTTCCAAAGAATAGGGGCAGCACGAGAAAAGTCTTGAAGACGGGAGTGAGAGGAGGTGATGAGAGAGGAGGAGAGAAGAATGTCATTACAAGAGAGAAGAGGGCGGGTGGGAGTGTATTTTGGGATAAGAGAAGAGATGTAGGAGGGTGCACTATTTTTTTTTAGTTTGAGGACGCTAAAAGGGTAATTTTATTGTGCTTTATGGCAAAAGTCAATAAAAGTTTAGATCAATAGCAGATTTAATATTATATATTCTAATTACAGTTAACATAAGCATCATATTGTTTGAGATACCATGACCCTCTAACTTTGAGAGCCCCCTCTGGAGTTGATTATTTGAATGGCAGTTTAAAGAATATACTAGACCATTTTTGTGACTTGAGAAATGTACAACTTCTTGGAACAAAGTTTCATCTATTTTACTATTAAAGAGTTATTCAAGAAGTGTTATTAAAGATGCAAGCTGAACGAAGGCTTTTGCTTTGGGTCCAATAGTCAGTGAGACATGCTAGAAAAAAAATATATAATAAGATACAAAGAAAAATAAACATCCTATAGTGGAAGTATTAAATATCTATATTAAAATATTAAAGTGCAGTTGAACTCCCAAAGTGTATGTCACTCATGTTTTCGGCTACAAAAAAAATTGAAGAAATGTGCTGCAATAATTGTAGACATGTTTGTGCCCTAGGACAAAAAGTATGAATTATCAATTGTAGATCAGGATTTTACAAAGAAAAAAGGGAATCAAAGGCTTGTAATATTTCACTGTTGGCACCTAGCTTTTTTATCTATTATACATGTGTCTATATGGAAATACCTTGTCCTCATTCCTTAATACAATATGTATGGCTCCTCAATAGTCGCACTCACTCCTAAATTAGATATAACTTTGTCATGCCCCACAAAAAAAAATGTGTGTTGCATGACCTTTTAGAGCATTAAATTGAGGATATTTTATATCCATTCCAACATTAAACAAAATGTTCATATTTAAAGATGCTACTGACCTGCTCCTTCAGTTGTTTGATGGACTGCTGGACCGTCAATATCTGATTAAACAGTGGACTTCTGAGTGTATCCCGTAATATACACATCTTTTCATGATTGGAGAGTTCTCCTTTATCTTTCAATTTCTTCTGCAGTCGCTCAGCGATCTGTAGAACCTGTTGTTTGTCTACAGTAACTGGACACACAAAAATAAGCATACAAGTTCAATCACACTGTATTTATTTTATTAATTTCAACGGACTTAGAACTTTTATTTAAGCAGCTTTAAAAGCATTCCAAACTCTGTACGATCATAAGCAGAAGAGTTTGCAGAAAAGGTAAATTTTAGGTAATTGTTGGAGAGGGAGAGAGAACATAAGTTAGACATGAGTCTTCAAGAAAGTGCAGAATGCAGCAACATTGGGGAGTGAAAAGAAGCAAAGGTAAGACTAGAAGAGTTGGGATTGTTAACAAGATTTCTGCAAGACGCTACTAAAGGAGATTACTAAGGTATGGTGGAGCAAGGTTAAAAACATTGATATGTATATATATAACCAAAAATGCATTAAGAAACCCTTTATTGAGATGTGGGTTAGTCATTATGATGCTATTATTTATTATGCAATTAATGCATTTACTGAGATCCAAGAAGAAAACAGGTTGCAGTACTGAAGGTGGGCAAATAGTTGGCATTCAATCAGAAGCCTAGCTGCAGGGGGGGGAAATGGAGGGCTATATTTGCTACAGAAATGGAACCAACACTGACTTAGTTGATGTGGTCATTGAGAATAGAAGAAGTCAAAGTTATCTTAGATTTTGTGCAACAGGGAATAGTTCCAGGGTCAGAGTGGAAATAAGACAGTGTGCATACACATGAATGGGTCATTAAGGACTGGTTACACCTATACCTGTGTCAATTTCTGGCATCGTTGGATCTCTCCTGTACAGATAATTTTGATAAGAAAATCTGTTAAACAGAAGAAATAAAACATATTAGCAATACAATACTTTACAAATATAATAATACAATTGCACACCTGCATACTATTACGAGAGCTATATGGGACAAACTGAGCTGGACTGCATTACAGAGCAGCAGCATAATGAGAATACAAGGCCTCAGTTTATACATTTTCCTAGCAAAATGATCCAAATTGTTTTTATTGTTTACAACGCATTTGCAGGACATTTATAGGCAAATTGTGAAAGCCATAAAAAGGTCAACATTATATTAAAGCTGAAGAATGCTGTAAATCGGAAAAGCTGCAAAAACTACTATGATCTGAAATATAATTCCTCTGCTGCTAGGGCTACAGCGGATATATTTTGTAATTTATTTTCCATTCACATACATTTAGAGCCAAGAAAGGAAACTCAAAATTAGAGGTTGGACAAGGTAAAGTATGATAGCCCCATCTACACTAATTACTTACAGGGGCATGGAAAATGATATATATAATTATTATCTTTTTAATACATTTAGTAATTTCAGAATTTTTACTTTACATTTTTTTAATCACAACTGATAGTAGTATAAGGTCCAATAAGATCCATATTATACATAAAATTAATGCTTTGGATTTTCACCAAACAATAAAAATATATTTTAAACAGCGGATAGTCGAGCAAGTGGTCAGCTACAACATCAACCTTCTGTTTGAACTCATGGGCTGTACTGTTTAACAACCAAGTTGTGCCATACACAGATGCACAAGAAACTGATTGGCTGGCACCACTTGTAAAGAAATAGGACGCTAGTAGGTTGTGATTGTTGGCTTCTTCTGAGTACTATGTAAAGATTTTCCTTGTTTAAATTTAAAGTGGAACTGTTTAATATGGGTGCACATTTTAATACAATAGTTTATTATATCAATCTCTCATAAAGAACTCACCAGTCACAACCTAGAGACAAGGAGCTCAGTGCACCCCTAATTATCATGCTTTAGTTTACAGGAGCAATCTGTAGGTTGTGATTTTATATTCATCTCCACACCCAGCAATTCAGATCAGGACATCATTTATTTAGAAGCAGGAAAAATCAGACACATGCACCCTTAAAGCAGACTGCTGACTGGGAACTTTATTATTCTTACACAAACACAAAAATATTTCCCTACACCTCTTTCTAATTCCCCATCCCTGTAAGGGTGGGTCTGTATTCTTAGTGTGACCTCCTCCCCGTCACTAGCCTATAAATCCCCCTCCCATAGCTTGGGGGTTATCTGGCCAAGATCGCTTCATATCCCAGACCTGTGTTTTGCTGTTAGATGATCCGTATAGTTTTATGACTGACCCAAGAAAGTGGATGCCTGGTCGCTCTGAGGGGCCATATAAATTATTGCAGAAATCTTAGGTTTAAACCTTTGCTGGCCCACTAACAGAATATGGCAGAAAGTGCATCTCTGTTAGCTCACCTCTCCAAGTGGCCCATATAAATTCTTACAGAAAATTAGAAATTAATTATTTTTTCTAAACCATGAAACACTTAATTTGCATAAAAAAAAGTCATGTAAATTGAGTGGTTGAAAAATGTGTCTTAAAATTTCAGAGCCAGTCAGGAACATTTTGATTAGGATATATATATCCACCCTAACACACTTATCACATCTCTCTCCTTCTTTTACCACTCACTATCCCTTAGATTGTAAGGCCCTCATTCAATTGCGAATTGGCCAATTGAATAGTGCCCTAAATAAGCAAATAGCATATTTTTATTAAAGAGGTTTTTAGTTAGTGAAAACCTTGTTTTTGGATAGATGCTTGCTAACTAAAAACTTCTTTAAAAAATATATGTTATGTGCTTATTTAGGGCCCTTTTCAATTGGCCAAATTGCAATTGAATGAGGGCCTAAGTCTGCAAGTTTCTATCCTAAGTACTTTGTGAATTCATCATGGACATTGGATTCCTAGCTCACAGACAAGGCCCTCCTTCCTTTGCTAAATGTTAATCTGTATTTATCCCTGTCTGAACCTAATTTATGTACAGCGCTACGGAATATGTCGGCGCATTATAAATAAACTATAATAAATTATATATATATATATATATATATATATATATATATATATATATAATTAAAAAGTTAGAAGTCAATACTGAACCTTTAGGAGCCGTGTCTCCCTGTCACCTGGGATTTGTCAAGGCCTGTGTTAAAGTAAGTTAATCTGCATACTGCACAATTAATATGATTTAGCATCTTTCTGTTTTATTTCCCCAACTTTATTGAAGTATAACCTAATAAAGAAAGCAAATCGGTCAATTTTGAATGAAATTGATGCAATTTTAATGTCCTTGACCGCTTTCCAAACATTATAATGATGGGACAGGACCACAGACAGTGGAAGAGTATTAGCCTCCATAGTATAACCTTTCCAACAGAATGGAGACGTCATAACATAGTAACATATTATGTATTTTTATGATGTGATCAGTACCACCAAAACCGAACTTTTGGGAGGTTTTGGTGGTACTGATTTTCTTTAAACGGAATGCCTATCAAACTTTTAGAAGCTTCATTCCATATGAAATTTCCAGGGGTTTTCTGTAATGATGTCTTTTTTCCCCATTTTCCCTTTTTTTGTTTGCATATTAGAGATCCTTTTCATAAATTAGAAAATTTCCTGTAAAACATCACCTTCACATACATCATGACAGACTATTTCATCATCTGTTGTTAATGGGCATTTGATTTTTTTTTATCCTGTTTAAATAAATATTAAAATTTCTATGCACAGATAGATACATCATACATTTAATATTTTTTTATCCATTTTCAATGCAATAAAACGTTTTAAATCCTTCTTTATTATTTCTAAAGTGATGTTCAGCCATTACTCAGTTTTCTGTATATCACACTTTTAAAATTCCTTCTGAAGTTGTAATCCTCAGCACAGTGGTGGGCAACATGCAGCCCCTCCCTGACCTCTGTTGCACAGTAGTAGGGAGGCAAGTTTAACCAGCTGTATTTTGTGAGCACCAACATCAACCTCCCTGTTCCTCCTCCATACAAACCTTCTCTCTGCCCCCACAGACCTACATCAATCTCCCTTCCCAAATACACAATTTATCTCTTCCTCAGCACCCATTGATCTTCTCTCTCCCACACTGCACATTTCATGCCTCATTTTAAAAAAGGATACTTAAAACTCATGTATTTTTTTTTTTTTTTTTTTTAATTACTAGATTTTACTTATTTAAAGACAACAATCATTTAATTTAAGGTGGCTCCCACTGTTCACCACTAGGGGTTCTCCATTATGTCCTCTTCCAACCTCTACATATATGGCACTGAGAAAAGGGGCTGCGCAGCTTGTTATTAATATTATTGTTGTGCATTTGTACCGCGCCAACATATTCCTTAGCGCCTTACATCAGCTGTGATAAAGGCAAAACAATATTAACACATTAGAAAGGAGGGCCCTGTCTTTGAGCTTAGAATCCGGTGTCCATAAAGCTTTCCCCAAAGCACCGTGCAAGATTGAAAACTCGCAAACTTACAATTAAAAGGATGTGGGTGTGGTAAAGGAGGGTGAGAAATGCAGTGTGCACATTAAGGACGCAGGTGATACCCTTCTTTAACATTTTTAGTGAGGTTTTGAAGGATTTAAAGCAGAAGGATAATCTGGTGGAGCGAGGCAAGGAGTTCCAGATAATAGGGGCAGCGCGAGTAAACTCCTTAAGGCGGGAGTGAGAGGGGGTGATGAGAGAGGAGGAAAGAAGAAGGTCATTAGAAGAGCGAAGAGGGCGGGTGGGGGAATATTTGGAGATGAGAGCAGAGATATAAGGGAGAGTAGTGTTGTTGAGGGCTTTATATGTTAGGGTCATGATTTTACATTTTATTCTGGAGGCTACGGGAAGCCAGTGGAGTGACTAACAGAGAGGTGGGGCGGACACGGGTCATTTAGTACGGTAGATGAGTCTAGCGGAGGCATTCAGAATCGATTGAAGGGGGATAGACGGGTGGTGGATAGGCCAGTCAGAAGTGAGTTGCAGTAGTCAAGACGGGATATGATGAGGGAATGTATCAGAATCTTAGTTGGGTCTTGTGTAAGGTAGTGATGTATTTTAGAGATGTTTTTTAAATTGAAAAGACAAGATTTTGTTGTTTGTTTTGACTATATGTGAGGAATGAAAGAAAGGGCAGGGTCCAGTAGAACCCCAAGACAAAAGATGTTGTCGCAACTTTAGATGCATTTCAGTTAAAGTTAATGTTCCACCAAAGAAAAGTATTTGAGCTGCAGCTTATCTATTAGCTTCAACCTTAATTAAACAACTGGGGTATGGGCTGGTGTGCATCTACAGATGCATCAACAAGCAGCACAACTCGCTGCCTGCTCCTTCACTCTAACTTAAAAAAAAAAAGGGAGGGTAAAGGAAGACAAAATGAAGAACACTTACAGCAAATACAAACTTTATAAAGCAAGGGGGAAAACACTTTATTTTCAAACGTTAAATGCTTTTAAATTAACATAGTCTTAAAAATAATTTTAGAATAAATATATTTTATTAATGAACTAAAGTGGCACCATAACAAGTACCGTATTATTTTTTTTAAACTGCAGGGCCCATTGGAGTTAAACAGATTGTTAATCATGACTCTAATAAATTGTATTCAATCTAAACATATAATCCTTTATTTTTATATAGTTTTCCAGAATCTATTGGGAGAAGCATTACAACTACTGCATAAAATCAAGGAACCTGATAAATACTCAGCTATTTAACTTTAGAAAAGGAAACATCTAGGTTCGTAGATTCTAGCTGAATGATTAAAATATTCACTGCTAGATGCTATTAAGGCTTCATATATCTACCCAAGAACCAAAATATTGCAGAGCCTAAGATTATCACAAATTGTAAGGATAAAATGCTCTAAATATTATATAAGCATTTGTCATGAACATTGCCACTCCTGTGTTATTCTTAGACCTTTCATGGGAGTGTTTGTATCTCCAAAGCTGTAAATCCAATTTAAAGGATGAAAAAAAAAAAAAAAAGAAAAAACACAGCTCCAGCCAGCTCATGACAAAGCTTGGATTTGTTTGGCATCTTAAGAATAAAAAATGTAACCCAAAGAGACAAGAGCCACTGATTTATAATTTCCTCATATTAATTCAGATATGAAAATTAATAAGGAGTAATTTTTTTTCAATTAATCAGTACTTTTTGAATATAGTGGGTGCAACATATTACAGATATTATTTATAAAATTTTCCTAATGTATGATCTCACTGTATACAATGCTTAAAAAATATCTTATAGTAGGCAGACAGGATGTTTTAGAAGAGTGAGAAGGAACCAATCATATAATTATAATATTGCAAATATTAGTTTGTGTTTATATATATATATATATATATATATATATATATATATATATATAATATCTCGTTTGACTTGATAAAGAGAGGTTCACCTGTTGAAAGCTCATCACTATGAATTAAGAATAAGTTTGTCCCCTGCCAAAAAAAAGGGTATACTATATACTGCAATTACCGTATTGGTCCGAATATAAGCCGCACCCGCATATAAGCCGCACGCGTAAAGTTCAAGGGGAAAGAATTGAAAAAAGATAGTACTCACATATAAGCCGCACCCGTAAAATTGGAGAGAAAAAGACTCTCAAAGTGATCAGCCATTGCAAGAAACAGGCTGTCTAATTAGCACTGTAGCTTTTTTTGCAGGTTACAGGCTTTACAGGACGATAGAATCACTAAAACCGTAAATCGCTATTCAATACCGCAGTCTAAAGCACGAAAATCGGCACCCTTAACTCGCAATTGCGCAAATCGTCAGTAATTTTGCATTTGCGAATAGAAGCCGACCACGTTACAAGCAAAGTTCGCAAATCGGCAATGATTTTTTGACGGTCGTGAATATAAACCGCACCCTATATATATATATATATATATACATATACACATACACACATCTATCTGAAAGCTGGTAGTGGGCCAGATTGTTAGGAGCCAACCAAACAGTTAGGAGCCAGGTTATGGATCATATGGTAAAGACCTGATAGATAGATAGATAGATAGATAGATAGATAGATAGATAGATACATATGTATTTATTATATTGCACTGACTTGTTGACTATCATGCCTATCAATGTGGTGTATACCACTTTTGGTTATTAATTATATATATATATATATATATATATATATATATATATATATATATATATATAAATATATATATATATATATATATATATATATATATATAAATAAACACCCCCTAGACCAGGTGCCCTAATTCTATTAATGCATTAGTTACCTGACTAACTGATATTAGTTCCTTTGCACACTACCCATTTCTCATCTGTAAGTACAAATCAGAGCTGCTGATTGTGCTCATGTCAGACATTCCCTGTTATAGGTGCGCTGTCACTTCCTGCTTCTTTCCCTATATCACACACAGGAGTCATGTCATTACAGAACACTATCCAGGAGAGCAGAGGTGTGCTGGGTCACCAGGGAGTCCAGCTAGGAGAGGGCAGTGGGACATTAGCAGTAGTATGAGGGGTCTCTACTCTCACAGCTGTTTGGCACATACCTCACTCCAAGCCTCTGGCAGCAGTAGCACTTCTGGGGGTGTCTTTTTTTTGTTTTAAATAAACAAACTTTATTGAAAAGTTACAAAACGCACAATAATGACGTAGTGCCTTCCCTGCATACAGGTAAACACCAGCCTCAGGTATAATTACTGTGAGAAGGAGGAAGTGAAGATGTTATATAAAAGTGCATTGGAAAAAACATTCAGATAAATATAAATAGGAAATGTGTTTATTATTTGTGCAAATGTCTATATTTTAATATAATAAATTATTAGATTTTAGATTTTTAGATATTCTCATTAAGGAAAGATCACTACAGTTACAGCCATTGGTGATAATATAATCACTAATGAGAAAGACATTAAGTTTTCTCTAGGTTGTTTTTCTTTAATTGCATCTAAAACTGCAGTGGAGTAACATTAAAATAAATTTACATTTAAATGTAAAATGTGTTTCTTAATTATTTCTCAAAATATCTCTGGGATCTATCCTGTTATTCTGTCCACCTTGATGGCGCTGCCGATATTTTGCAACACTGCCGATATGTGAGAGACGTTCTAAGCTTATAATGTTAGCCTAATACTTGAACTAACCCTAACCGTTTTCCTAACCCTTGACTATATGATATGGCACTGGAATATCGGCAGCGCCATCTAGCAGATGCTCACCGCCACTGCTGCTGCCTTGTTCTACACTACCATAAGAGGATAGGTCCCAGCAATGTCTCAGTTTACACAATATAGCTCTCTGTTTTCTAAAAAGTAATACAATTAAATTGCTAATAGATTATTTCGTTAAAACAGAGAGACGACCTATCCTCTTATGGTAGCACAGCACAAGGCAGCAGTGGTGGTGAGCATCTACTAGATGGTGCTGCCCATATTCCAGTGCCATATCATAAAGTCAAGGCTTAGGTAAACTGTTAGGGTTAGGGTAAGGGTTAGGCTAACATTATAAGCTTAGAACTTCTCTCACATATCGGCAGCATTGCAACATATCAGCAGCGCCATCTAGCAACTGGAGGCCTCACTGCAGCGGCGGACCTGTCCCGACCCCATCACAGGATAGATCCCATTGCTGCATTTTAGGTTCTGTATCCCCTTCTGGATCTCTACTTTGTCTTGGTGAAGGGGCTAGTGTACTTCAATGAAGCTGTGAGCTATACCATGTAGGGTCATCCAAGATGGGCAGGCCATAGCAGGGAAGTCAGACAAAACACATTCCACTGGAGAAGGAAATGGTAGCCTGTTCAAGTGTATTTGCCCAGAAAACATGTAAATTAACATTCACAAAATCCAAGAAAAATATGCCAGTAATGTAATCAAATATTTTACTAATCTACTTACACTGTTTTACACACTTGTCTTTTTACATACAAAATGTATCCTGCCTACTGGCTGTTGCCCGTGATTATTTTTAGGGAAGGCAGTGATTGAGAGCAGTTTTTCCCTGGAGTCAGGGCGACACTGACCAGTTGACCCCATGACTGACCTGTTTATGTGGGTCCAGTATTCCATGCCTGCTCAGAAAGATTTGTTGAGGGTTTTTTTTTTTCCTTTTTGATCTCTACACAGACATGACTGGAGCAAGCAGCGCACTCGTCTGCATTGTTGAAATTTCAGAGGGACAGGAGAGCAAAAATCTGAATTTTCTGTCATAAGAAATTACAAAAAAGTCATTTGAAATTGTACTGATCTAGGCCTTGGCCTACATGTCACTGGTGGTTCAACATGCAAATTTAAGCATCAATTTAAAACCCAGCTGTTTATTATGTTTTTCTCAAACGTTGATCAATTTTGATTTTTAATTTTTTTGTTTCCTTTGTTCAGTACAAATGCAACATTTTAATTATGCGATACCATTATTCTGCTTAGATTGAATTCACATATTACATATTCTGCTACCCAAAGGATAACCCTGCTAACTGCTGCATGGTTGGTTAGCGAAATGTTAGAAAAATGTACTCAACCATATAATACTAATTTTAAAGAACTGTGTCTGGATCAAAGAACACTGTTATTTTTGTCAAAACCTGATTACTATGGACTCTGCTGTACCACCTTCTTTGTATCTTTATTTTGTGCAAATTACTTTTCATCCTAACAAAATTTACTGCTGGGAAATTCTTCATTAGATTTATTTTTCTTGCTTTGTAGCTTACAATTGTCCATCAAGCAGAACAAGCCTTGATAGCAACTCAGTCCTGTACTGTTTTTCTTAGTTATACTTACAATGACATGAAATTAATAAAAAATGTTCTGTATGAGTAAAGGATAAATGTACATGTTTATGGGAATATTTTAAAAGTTACTACACTTTCATTCAGGTTATACTAAGCAGCGCCACATTTTAGAATCATATCCAGGGATTTTGTTTTTAGAGAAAATTTTAGATTAAAATTACATTTTGGAATAATCTGTCTGTAGCTTGAGGGGGAGAGTTGTCTTATGTGGGTTTACTCTTCCATGGAGGTCTACTGTGCTATTAAAAGAGGCAGTTTTCAAAAGAATAGAATAGTTATTTTATGTGTCCATGGTTTCTTCTACTAATCCTTTAAAGGGACAAACAATTATTCATTTTAACTACTCTTGGGGGCTTACATTCTGTTACCCAATTAAGTTTAAGCAGGTTTTACTTTATATTTATTCATGCAAAAAACAACTTTTGTAATGTTTAAAATGTGCTTTTATTAATACTTAAAAAAAAACTGTTGTGTTCCATGTCCCTTTAAAGAAACAAAATCTAAAATGTTGGTCCCCATTTAAGCAAAACATAATAATAGTTAAAACTAAAGTCTCTGATTATATATTTTAAAACTGTGTACAAAAATGTTTATATATTATCAGACACTTAATTGTTATGTCTTAAAAGTATCATGATGAGATTTACATTATAAACATGGGCTTCAACCAACCAGGACAAATATTATATGGGAAAAGCAATTTTAATTATGGGTCTGTTGGCTGAAAAACAGGATGTCACTGCTGGGCTTCCCTGCATACACTAATTCTCCCCACTAATCTTCAGCCCTACCATTGCTAATTGTCAAGCTAAATGTGGTTCTACAAAAATATATAATTTGTTTAATTACTCAATATTAAGTAATATGTTTGGGACAAAATGCCACTGCTCTTCTTTTATTTCTATAATTGCATTTCTTATTTAATCCCCCTTAACTGCCTTCTCTTTCCCATTACTCATTTCAAGTATGTTTTATTTTTTGAGGTGTGGGATATGTAAGCATTGAACTTGGAATTCCAGCAAAGTACTCACTATCATGTGTAACATGACTCCATTAAGACCACTGTAGTTTGGTAAAAAAAACTTCACATTCTTGTGAAGTATGTCATAAACTAGAAGGGTAGGGTAGGAGAGAGTGCACCTCTACATAGTGCAGATCATTTACCAAGTTGACCTTAGTATCCACATGCAGACGTATATAACAATGGGCTCTCACCTGTATCAGCCTCAGAGGACTATGAGGTATGTTTTCGCATGGGTTGAATTGCCAATAAAATCTCTGGTCCAGCTCCTTGGTCAAATCTCATGCACTCTTATGCGACTAGTGACTTTACTCCTTTAGCCTGGTCATGGTGTATCACATACTGCATCATAATTGTTTTCACATTGTGTGGCAAACAGCATTGCCATGGCTTACAATTGTATTGACCATCATTAGCAAGTCACTAGTTAATTTTATAACATTCAATGCCCAATGATAGCATTACAGTAAGTGATATTCATATGTGTGGATGTTATATTTTAACTTCTCTGATGTGGACTGTCACAATCTGCTATTTCAATTGGACTTGGTAAGAACCTGGTTCAAACCTATCCAGCAGAATCGTGCAGTCCTTTGACATCTCTGATAGCAGAAGATGGACCAAACACCAGTACCACGCCCATGAGCTTGCTTCAAGGATACCAGGAGCACCAGGATATGAGGAACACCATATAATCCCTTAGAATTAGGATTAATGCCCAGAATGGCACTCATACCTTGTTTATGTGAGTTCAGACAAAACTTCCATACCTTTATTAATTGTCACATTTTATACAATTTTCTGGCACACAGGCTGACCAATCAAAGTAAGTCCCATCCCTGAATAATAGGCTACCCCTGCTTACTAGGAAACCCTGTACATCTGATGAGCTCAAGCCCCCAATCTCATCCTGGGGATTATCTTTAGTTAGGGCTGAGTGAGTCATCACCAGATAACAACACAGTAACATAATAGGCTGCCCCTGCTTACTGAGAAACCTTGTACATCTGATGAGCTCAGGCGTTTAAGCTTATAATGGTAATTGTATTAACAACAACTATGAGGCCCTTAAGCTTATCTTGGTGATTACATAAACTACAACCATTTGCTGTAATCTTGAAGTGTGTGTACAAGGATTAGCTATGAGATTACGGACTTGGGTGTTGGCCAATGCAATAGCCTGCAGAATAGCTAATATGTTTTTTTACAACAATTCGTATAACCTGAAACATAATAAATATGTTATACAGAACATAAATCAAAATACATACAGTATAACCATAAGCAATACACAAAAAAACCAAACAGGGTATCTTCTGGCCAGTCCAGGCCCAGGCCACATTCCAAAACAGTCCAGTCAGGCCCTGGGCATGACAGCTCCTTCCAGCTTTCCAGCTCCATGGCTGCCACTTGTTCTCTGAGATCAAAACCATGGCACAGTCCCAACAATCTCCAGGGTCCAATAACCCGGTCTCCCAGCTGGTAGTGGTAAGTCTAGGGAGTGTAGGAAGCGTCCATAGTCCTACCCCCCCCCCCTTTCTTTGGCTCAATCCTGGGCTGGCACTGTGGGCTTTCCAGGTTACTCAACCTCTCCAACCCCCTTGTAAAAATCAATACAAGTGATAACCTCAGTTGGCATCCTGCCTGATCCAGGGTGAATTCTCCCTCCTTCCCAATGTTGGAGGAATAAAAATGTTTTCTTTTGACAGCTGCAGGGGAGTCAATGCAGTGGGGACAGGGGGAAAACACACCCCAGGGTACCCTCTTTGCCAGTCCATGAAATGTGGCCCATCCAGGCATGAAACAACCTAGGGTAGTCCTTGGCCAACACCCCTTCCCCAACCATGCCAGTGTGCACTGCTATCCTGATGTTTCTAATATAGTCCCTGTGCCTACAGGGTCACAAGTGGGCAACACGTTCCTCCTTCCCAGATCTTCCCCCTCCCCTGACCAGTGCTTGAGTTCCGAGGTATTCATTGGGCCTTTTGGTTTCCCCAATCCAAACAGTTCCTTGGGGGTAACCAGTTCAGGTGACTGCTCAACAGATTTTATCACCACCGCATTCCCCAAAAGCCAGGGGAGATGCCCCTTCTTTTCCCCTCCCTTTTCCAGAAAGGACTGTAACTACTGGATGTTACATAGTTACATAGTAATTAAGGTTGAAAAAAGACTTTCAGTCCATCAAGTTCAATCTGTTAAGATCTCCTCTGATCTGCAATATGCAGATTAGTTATTAATTTGTTGTTAAATAATTATTAATAGTTTAGTATTGGAGGATGAATAAAGAGTTAGTCCATCAAGTTCAACCTTTTTAGATCTCTATTGATCTTTTTAATATGTGGACTCATAAGGGGAAAAAATGCAAAATTCCTTCCTGACCCCAGAAACTGGCGATCAAATTTCTCCCAGGATCAATATTCCTTCGCTAGTTATCAAGGATACCCTTGAATGCCCTCTTTATTCAAAAATATATCTAACCCCTTTTTGAAGTTGTCTATCGAATTCGCTGTTACCACCTCCTTTGGTAGAGAATTCCACAGTTTAACCACCCTAACTGTGAAGAAACCTTTTCTTTGTTTAAGGTGAAATCTTTTTTCCTCTAACCTGAAAGGGTGTCCTCTTGTCAGTTGAAAATCTCTTGCTACAAAAAGTTTACTTGACAAAGCCTTATATTGACCCTGGATGTATTTAAATAAGGTAATCATATCCCCTCGTAGACGCCTTTTTTCTAGCGAAAATAAGTTTAGTTTGGTTAGTCTATCTTCATAACTTAGCCCCTCCATTCCCCTTATTAGTTTTGTTGCCCTTCTCTGTACTTTTTCCAGCTCTAAAATGTCCTTTTTATGAAGTGGTGCCCAAAATCGTGCTCCATATTCCAAATGAGGGCGTACTAGGGATTTGTATAGTGGTAGAATTATATTTGCTTCCTTGCTTCTATACCCTTCTTAATACATGCTAATATTTTACTTGCCTTTGCAGCTGCTGCTTGGCATTGAGCACTGCTACCTAGGTGGTTGTCCACTAGTACTCCCAAATCCCTTTCAATAAATGATACCCCTAGATTTGCTCCATTAAGATTATAAATTGCATGGCTATTTTTCCTTCCCAAATGCATAACCTTGCATTTATTTGTATTAAATCTCATCTGTCATTTAGCCGCCCATTTCTCTAAATTATGCAAATCCCTTTGTAGGGAAAGTACATCATTATCTGATTTTATTACCTTGCACAACTTAGTGTCATCAGCAAAAATGGAGACACTACTTTCGAGTCCTACTTCTATGTCATTAATAAATATGTTAAAAAGGAGAGGACCTAATACTGAACCTTGAGGAATCCCACTTATCACATTAGACTAATCAGAGTATGTTCCATTTACAACAACCCTTTGCTTGTCTTTTAGCCAGCTCTCGATCCATGAGCAGATATTTACTGCAATTCCTGTATCCCTTAGTTTACTCACTAGTCTTCCATGTGGCACTGTATCAAATGCCTTTGAAAAATCTAAAAAGACTACATCCACTGAGTTGCCCTGATCCAAGTTCCTATAGAAACTAATTAGATTGGTCTGACACGACCTATCCTTCATAAATCTGTGTTGACTGCTACCTATGATCTGGTTCGAATAGACATATTCTTGTATTCTGTCCTTCTTCCCATTAATATATTTAAAAAATACTTTAGGGTTAGTCTTACTTTCCATTGCAACTGACTTCTCATTTTCTATTTAACCAGTCTAATAGCCCTTTTGCAAGCCTTGTTGATTTCCTTATAGTCACATAAAGCTGCCTCTGTTCCCTCCTTCTTGTATAATTTAAATGCATGTTTCTTTTTCATCATCATGATCTTTAAGTCATTGTTAAGCCACATGGGATATGATTTACTCCTATTCAGTTTATTTCCAGATGGTACATGCCGATGAGTATGTTTATTTAGTAAGGATTTGAATGTTGTCCATTTATTTTCAGTATTTTTCCCTGTAAGTTCTTTGTCCCAGTCTATATGTAGTATTGCTGCCCGTAGCGCATTAAAGTTAGCCCTTTTAAATTTTAGAGTTTTTGTTGGCCCCTTACAACTCTGTTTTTTGTATTCAATCTCAAATGATACTGTGTTGTGGTCACTGTTCCCCAAGGGTTCCCCTATTTTAACATTTGATATTATATCAATATTACTTGTGATGACTAAAATCCAAGATGGCCCCATTTCTAGTAGGTTCTTGTATTACCTGGGCCAGATAATGATCCCCGAGTGTACTCAAGAACCTGCTCCTCTTAGCTGGTCTCATTTATCCAGTTTATTTCAGGGTAATTAAAGTCTCCCATTATTAGAACTTGCCCATGCTTAGCTGCATTTCCAATCTGTAACAATAATTGTATTTCCTCACTTTTAGCCATATTTGGGGGTTTATAGCATACTCCCACCAATATGCGTTTAGAATTAGCTCCTCCACTATTTAGCTCAACCCACAAAGATTCAATGATGCCGTTAGTGCCAGCATAAATATCTTCTCTGACTATAGGCTTAAATTCAGGCTTAACATACAGACAGATCCCTCCTCCTCTTCTACCATTTCCCCTATCTTTCCTAAATAGGTTATAACCATCCAGATTAACAGTCCAGTCGAGATTCATCCCACCATGTTTCAGTAATGCCTATTAAGCCCCATTTTTCTTGTACTGCTAATATTTCTAGCTCGTCCATTTTCCCAGGCAAACTTCTTGCGTTAGCAAGCATACACTTTATGTTGCTATGTCTCTGCCGTTGTGAAGTGCTTGCCACTGTATTTGAGGCCCCTATTAATACCTCTCTACTGTCTATTGTAACCCTCCCCCTTCTCCTCCCCCAAGGGTAATGAATTCACCCCTTTCCCTCTCTACCCTATTGAGTCGTTCCACTGTCTTGGTGTGGGCTTTTAGTCGCCTCAGGTTTACCCCAATACTTCTATATAGTCCCTCCCCCCCACCTACAAGTTTAAAAACTCCCCAAGCCATTCTACCATCCTATCCCCTAGCACAAAAGCTCCCTCATCACTCAGGTGCAATCCATCCCTGCTATAGAGATTGTACCCAAGTGAGCCCAGTGCTCTAAAAACCCCAAACCCTCTGCACTGCACCACTTTTTTAGCCACGCATTAACCTCCCTAAGCTCCTTCGACTCCCTGGGCTAGCAAGTGGCACTGGTAGTATC
This sequence comes from Discoglossus pictus, assembly GCA_027410445.1. Classification (NCBI taxonomy): domain Eukaryota; kingdom Metazoa; phylum Chordata; class Amphibia; order Anura; family Alytidae; genus Discoglossus; species Discoglossus pictus. Next base: position 162,388,058 of record CM050170.1, read on the forward strand.
TCAGAAAATACTACCTTGGAGGTCCTTGCTTTAAGCTTATTCCCTAGTTCTCTAAAATCATTCTTTAGGACGCTCCATCTTCCACTAACTTTGTCATTGGTACCAATGTGTACCAAGACCGCCGGTTCATTACCAGCCCCTCCCAATAATTTATCCACCCGATCCACAACATGCCAAACCCGAGCACCAGGGAGACAGCAAACTGTTCAATTGCTGGGATCTGGGTGACAAATTACCCTGTCTACCTTCCTAATAATAGAGTCCCCTACCACCAAAACAGGTCTGTTGATCTGCCTATTCTGCCCTCCCTCTCCTCCAGTAGAACTGTTCTCCCAGCTGTTAGAGGGAACAGCTCTATCTGGCATTGCCATTCCTGAATGGACATCGCCAACAGTTTCACTCAATCTGGCAAATCTGTTGGTGTTTGCCAACTCAGAACTGGCCTGCCTTCTCCTGTTCCCCCTGATTCCCCTTCTATCTGTAACCCAACTACCTCCCTGGCCATCCTCACTAGCCCCAGCTCCTCCCTCCATACTAGGCCCAGCTAAACTGTACTCCGTGAGCACCACCTCCCTTTCCAGTGGAGCAGTATCACTAAGTGCTGCAATTCTCCTCTCCAGATCTTCAATTTTAGCTTCCAGAGAGGCAACATGCTCACACCTGTCACAGAGGTATGGACCCTGGATCATCTGTTCCAGTAGTGCATACATTTGGCAGGATGTACACTGAGTGAGGTTGCCACTGGACTGACTCATGATTATCAGTTACAAAAATACAGTGAGAAAACAAATCAATGTATTTGTATAAAGATTGCTTTTCTACACCTTAACCCAAACAAAACAAAAATATATATATATACGTTTGTGCCGGATGTGCCAGTCTGCACTCCTCCTGGTGATCTTGTCTGGGGTCTTCACTCCTTGGGGCTGCCTTGTGCTCACTGTCTCCCAGCCCCCTTTTTCTGAAACCACCATCTGGCCACAGCTCTCATCTCCTTCTGGATCTCTTGTTCCTGGATCCTTGGCAGAATCTCCTGGCTCTCTCCGTTTGATACTGCTTGGCATGTGGATACAGGCAGTCTTTGAGTACCGGCTGTTACTGCCTCCTGCACAGTCTGAAGAGCAGGGATGCTTGTTTCTGCTCCAGGCTGTGGCTGCCTGGACAATGGATATCCAAGGAACCTCCCCGCTAAGTTTACAGTCCATCGGTAGGGCCCAGTGCTCATTTGGTTCTTCCCTGACTATAGGAGCAGGGTAGATTTCCCCCAGCTCTTCCCCTGGGCCTGGCACTTCTGGGGTTAGGCCCTGTCCCCATGCCTCTAACTGGGCGAGGCTCAGCCCCCAAAAGCTAGGGACTAGTTCTTCCTCCTCCAGGTAAAGCCACGGCATCAAGGCAGCTTTGCTAATTTTAACATCCATGAGGCCAGAATTCTCCCAACAGTAGATGCCACCCTTTTCCTGGACCTCTTGACAATTTTTATGGTCCCCTGAGGGCGAGTCCACTATTGTCCCAAAGTCTAAACAGTTTCCCTCTGACCCAGACGTGGAAAAATTTAGCTGGGACCCCTTTGTCTCTGGAAGGTGACTCTCCTCCATGCCTGACTGGCAGGACCCCTGCCAACTATGTGGCCAAATGATAATACCATATCCAGATAAATACTTTTCATATAGAACAACTGCTGGGGCGCTAGGCTATCTACTGGGATCAACCAATCCCGGTATCTACTAACTCTTTATGTCATAAACTATTAGCATTAACAGCTGTGCAAGACAGGTACAAAATTATTATTATTTTTTTTATATTTATATTGTCGGAAGACAGTGACAGTTGGTCAAAGATACAATTAACTATTATTATACCTGTAGTTGATTACTTTTGTTACTATTGTACCTCATCCCTTCATATTGAGTTACAGTACTAAAAGTCATCAAATAATAATAAGTTATAACAATAATCATTTGACCAAAATAAAAAAAACTATCTTCTTGTTATCTTGTTTTCTTATTTTTTTCTTTCACAAGCAAAGAATATACATAATAAAAAAAGGAAAAGAAGGGAGAAGGGTTGTGGAGTATCAATTTTTTGTGGTTAAATAATAATGTGGTTGCATATTCATATTCCTATTTCTCTTGACCCATCTTAAGTCCATAGCTCTCTGCAAAATGCCCATTTCTCATAGGTCTAGTCTTAACCTGCTAACATTATGCATATTGTCTATATGTATTGAATTTTACATTTCACATCAGCTAATGTAGGAATTGGTGGTTTCCATGCTTTATCCAAAACACTTCTTGTAGCTAAAAAATTTGATTTACTAGGTGACCTTGGCAAGCTACCTTTGCAGCCCATGGCAAGTCCTTGAGCATGCGTCAGATCTGTCACTCTCACAGTATTTCTGTATGCAGAGCCAATTAATAGTAAATGCTTAAATACAGCAGGTAAACTGCAAAAATATATATAAATATATACAAATGCATGGGCTACTATAAATAATAAAAACGGTATAAATATACATAGACAACTTCAAAAAATATTTTTTCAATAAATTATTTAGAAGAGATCAGTTTGGTAGAAACTCTTTAAATGTATGCTTTTTATACCTTATTAGATATTAGCAGGATAATATAGAAAAAGTATTTCACTCCATCTTGGGACAAATTCATGTTGGTTTTATCTGAGTCAGGATATTTGTCTACTTTCCTTTACTCAAGCAAATAAACTTCACAAGTGATTTGCCTTTGATTCTGACAACCCTACAGAGAGAATACATATTGCATTCCTACTTCCACTCAAATACTGTGAAAAGAAGTTTAAACAGAATATAGAAATGTAGCTACACACTGCTTACAGTCAACATCTAAGGGGGGGTCACATTGCAGTGAAATCCTGTATTTAATACTTTATTAAAAAGGATAAAAAGCTATTTTAACTAAATTAAATGTGATTTATTGCAGTGATAGCAAAGAATAGTAAAAAATATGTCTGAAGGGTACAGGGACTAAGGGAGAAAAAAATGGAAACTTGAGATTTCTTTTGTTATAAAATACCTTTTAAATATTTTTTACTATTTCTTAAAGCAACCTAAAAGCCCTATGTTAAAAGTATATATACATGCATACATATATAGGCTTGACTTCACGAAAAAAGATTTAAGAGGGATGTCCACATCTATGGGCTCTTAGGTGGCTGCGGAGGCATATGCGGGACAGGCAGAATCGACCACAGTGGTTGCACGGAAGGTTTGTTCTCGGTTGGGTGCTGTAGTGACACCATTTTTTCTACGTTTCCTTGTGTCGTCAAGACCAGCCATGTGTGGTCTTGAAAGAGGAGACAGCCTGGTGAACAGTACTGTTCCACGCCTTTCAGTCTAAACCTAAGGGGGGCCATCGATGATTGTCAATATGACAGGCTTCAAGGGAGTCCTTGTACCTCTTCTTTGGCCCTCCTCTGTCACAATTGCCAGTGGTAAACTCACCATATAGTACAATCTTTGGAAATCGATCATCCTCTATCCTAGAGCTGTGTCCTGCCCAGCGTAACTGCTTCTTCAAGAGTATGGCCTCAATGTCGGTGATTCCTGCCTGTTCTAGGACTTCAGTGTTGCGGATGAGGTCATTCCAGTGATTGTTGAGGATGGTGCGGAGGCAGCGTTGATGAAAGCGCTCAAGAAAGTCGTAGGTGGTGGCTGTAGGTAACCCAAGACTCGGAACCGTACAGAAGGGTGGTCAGCACAACAGCTCTGTACACGTTGACCTTTGTCCACTTGTTCAGATGCTTGTTTTTCCAAACTCTTTTCTATAACTTGCCGAATGCACCATTTGCCTTTGCCAGACTGTTGTCAATTTCCTTGGCAATCTCTGCGTCCGAGGAGATGATGCAACCCAGGTAAGTAAACTATTGGACTGTTTTCAGCTTAGACTAGCCAATAGTGATGCGAGGAGGACAGTAATCTTCCTAAGGTGCAGGCTGGTGGAGAACTTCATTCTTCTTCAAACTGACTTCTAGACCGAAGAGCTCAGCAGCCTCTGCGAAGCAAGATGTCATTTTTTGCAAACAAGGAAAACAAGGACAGCATCGTCGAAGAAGAGTAGCTCTCGAATGAGTCGTTCCACTGTCTTGGTGTGGGCTTTTAGTCGCCTCAGGTTAAACAGACTGACGTCTGTGCGGAATCAGATGTAGAGTCCATCCTCAACATCAAGGTCTGTTGTGGCCCTTTGCAGCATCATACTGAAAAATAGCATGAATAGAGTGGGTGCAAGAACAAAGCCCTACTTCACGCTGTTGCTTATTGGGAAGGGCTCAGATAGGTCATTGTTGTGCCTAACTTGCCACGCTGGTCTTCGTGTAGCTGGATGATTCTGTTGAGGAACTTGGGAGGACATCCTATACGTTCCTGGATTTGCCATAAACCCTTCCTGCTCACAGTGTCGAATGCTTTGGTAAGGTCGACAAACATCACATAAAGTCCCTTGTTCTGTTCTCAGCATTTCTCTTGGAGCTGCATGAGAAAAAAAAACATATCAGTGGTGCTCCTGTTGTCTCTAAAGCCACGCTGACTCTCGGGGAGGAGTTCTTCTGCGATAGTGGGCACCAGTCTGTTGAGGAGTACTCTTGCAAGGATTTTCCCTGCAACGGAGAGCAGAGTTATCCCCAGGTAATTTGAGCTGTCTGACTTTTCCCCCTCTTTCTTGTACAGGGTGATGATGATTGCGTCACGAAGGTCCTGTGGCAGTTTGCCTTGGCGCCAGCAGCAAACAAAGAGCTTATGGAGTTTAATGGAGGGAAGTGCTGGGCCCCCATGTTTCCAGATCTCAGCTGGGATCCTATCAACCCCTGCAGCCTTACCATTTTTAAGCTGCTCAATGGCTTTTACAGTCTCTCAGAGAGTAGGGATTTCATCCAGTTCTGTTTTCATTGTTTGTTGTGGAATGCGACCGAGTGCTGAGACTGAAACTATGCGGTTAGCACAGAATATAGTCTGAAAGTGGTCAGACCATTGTTTCAGAATCAACGCCTTGTCTATAAGGAGTGGTTGACCGTCTGCACTGCGCAATGGGCTTTGAACCAGGCATGAAGGGCCATACACGGCCTTCAGTGCTTCATAAAACCTTCGGTAGTCACCGACATCTGCGCAACATTGAGTTCTTTCAGAAAGGTCGGTCCACCACTGGTTCTGAATTTCTCTAAGATTTCGCTGGAAGTTGCTGCACACAAGACGGAAAGCTGCCTTCTTGTTAGGGCAAGACAGCTGAGCAAGATGCGCTTGATGGGCTGATCTCTTTTTCAATAGTAATTCATGGATCTCCAGACTGTTTTTGTCAACCCAATCTTTATCTTCCTTTGTGGAGAAACCTAGGACCTCTTCAGAGGTCTGCATGATGCTGGTTTTGAGATGTTCCCATAGAGCATCTGAGGAGGGATCCGTGAAGCATCTGCAATCTTCTAGTCTTGACTGGAGATTCGACTGGAAGCGGGCCTTTACTTCAGCTGACTGGAGATTACCGATCTGTAACTTCTTCTTTGGGGCTCCTTTCCTCTTTGGTTTCGGACTGAAGTGGAGTCGAAGTTTGCAGCGCACCAGGTGGTCCGTATTACATTCTGCGCTGGGCATCACTTGAGTGAGCAGGACATTTGGAAGGTCTCGCTGTCGCACCAGAATATAGTCTATAAGATGCCAGTGCTTGGACCGCAGATGCATCCAGGTTGTCTTTAGTTTGTCTTTAGTTAGTTTGTGCTCAGTGCATAAGCCTAGCAGAAGGCGCCCGTTGTCATTGTAGTTTCCAACACTGTGATTGCCAAGTAGACCTTTCCAAGCTTCTGAATCCTTGCCTACTCTGGCATTGAAGTCGCAGAGGATGATCACCTTGTCGTCTGCACAAGATTGCGCAGGTCGTTGCAAAACTTGTTTTTTTATGCAGGATCCACTTGAAGAGTTGGGGCATAGACACTGAAAATTGTAGCATGCTGTTTGTTTTGAAGTGGGAGGCACATAAAAATTATACGGTCAGAGGGACCCTTTGGCTGTTTAATACGTTTGGATGCAATATGGTTCCTGACCATGAAGCCCACACCAGCGAGACGTTTCTCATTTTCTGTTTTCTCTAACCAGTAGAGGGTATAGCCTGCCCCATGTTCCTGAAGGCTTCCTTCCTCTGAGAGGTGGACTTCACTGAGTGCAGCAAAGTCTATAGCCAGCCTTGATAGTTTGTGGGCTACTAGAGAGGTGCGTCATTCTGGGTGACTGCTGTCTGTTGTGTCCAACATGCAAGTTTCAGTCCAAGTACACCTTGTGAGGCAGGTGTGAGCCTTTTCTTTTTTTACTGAGTTTCAACCGCATTTGGAGATGCCCGTTGACCGCGGCTAGCAAACTGGGTGAAGTAGAGACAAGCTTTCTTTAGGCCACCTTTTCTAGGCCCCGCTCCATGTGGAGCAAATAGTGCTGTCCCTAGAGACGGCTGCTTGGTTGTTCAGGGTGCTGCCGAAAGATGCCGTCGTCTCCTGGGTCAACATCAGGCGACCCATACACCTTAGCTGCCTGCATGCAGGATTGAGACTGCGGCTTCCAGTGACATCTTCCACCTGCCGTTTCGCCCCTTTCCCATCGCTGCAGGGCTTTAAAATGTTGATTGTTCTAGATGTAGACTTGCCCCCTTGTGCCTGCACAATGGAGTTTTTAGGTGGGATGCAGTGTGCGCAGTACTGGCCCCACCCTTTACACTCGAGGTTCATCTGTCATGGCCTAGCAAGCTTGGATGGTGACAGTAAGGTCCTCAAGTCATAGGTATTTTATTGGAGTGTCCTTCTCCTAGATGGATGGCCTTACAGGGCTAACGAGCTGCATCTGCCCGGGTTTTAAATCAGAGGTTTCCTTCTCCTAGGCTGGCTGCCAACCAAGGCTAACGAGTCCAGCCTACCCATCTGGTTATACCGCCAGACATTCAGTTGCGCCATAACATAACAAGCTCTGTAAAAACCGGGGACACCAATGAGAAGGTGTTGCCATGGACACAGTAATGTAGGAGAGGTCATATGCAATGACCTCCTGATTGGCAAGCCAGGCAATGGTCACGTGGCAATCTCTACACCGGAAAAGGAGAGGCGATGTATTGAGCATACACTTTCCCTGGGCAAGTGGGCCATGCGGCCCAGGTCACCCACCCCCCCTTGTATAGGCATATATACAATGTATAATTTAGAAATATCTCAACAGTCCACTGTGGTATTTTTTTCTATATTTCTATATGGTCTTTTGAACAACTAAACTTAAACTTGAAACAACCCTCATCTGATCCAGCTTCTGCATCTACAGGGAGTGCAGAATTATTAGGCAAGTTGTATTTTTGAGGATTAATTTTATTATTGAACAACAACCATGTTCTCAATGAACCCAAAAAACTCATTAATATCAAAGCTGAATATTTTTGGAAGTAGTTTTTAGTTTGTTTTTAGTTTTAGCTATTTTAGGGGGATATCTGTGTGTACAGGTGACTATTACTGTGCATAATTATTAGGCAACTTAACAAAAAACAAATATATACCCATTTCAATTATTTATTTTTACCAGTGAAACCAATATAACATCTCAACATTCACAAATATACATTTCTGACATTTAAAAACAAAACAAATCAGTGACCAATATAGCCACCTTTCTTTGCAAGGACACTCAAAAGCCTGCCATCCATGGATTCTGTCAGTGTTTTGATCTGTTCACTATCAACATTGCGTGCAGCAGCAACCACAGCCTCCCAGACACTGTTCAGAGAGGTGAACTGTTTTCCCTCCTTGTAAATCTCACATTTGATGATGGACCACAGGTTCTCAATGGGGTTCAGATCAGGTGAACAAGGAGGCCATGTCATTAGATTTTCTTCTTTTATACCCTTTCTTGCCAGCCACGCTGTGTACTTGGACGCGTGTGATGGAGCATTGTCCTGCATGAAAATCATGTTTTTCTTGAAGGATGCAGACTTCTTCCTGTACCACTGCTTGAAGAAGGTGTCTTCCAGGAACTGGCAGTAGGACTGGGAGTTGAGCTTGACTCCATCCTCAACCCGAAAAGGCCCCACAAGCTCATCTTTGATGATACCAGCCCAAACCAGTACTCCACCTCCACCTTGCTGGCGTCTGAGTCGGACTGGAGCTCTCTGCCCTTTACCAATCCAGCCACGGGCCCATCCATCTGACCCATCAAGACTCACTCTCATTTCATCAGTCCATAAAACCTTAGAAAAATCAGTCTTGAGATATTTCTTGGCCCAGTCTTGACGTTTCAGCTTGTGTGTCTTGTTCAGTGGTGGTCGTCTTTCAGCCTTTCTTACCTTGGCCATGTCTCTGAGTATTGCACACCTTGTGCTTTTGGGCACTCCAGTGATGTTGCAGCTCTGAAATATGGCCAAACTGGTGGCAAGTGGCATCGTGGCAGCTGCACGCTTGACTTTTCTCAGTTCATGGGCAGTTATTTTGCGCCTTGGTTTTTCCACACGCTTCTTGCGACCCTGTTGACTATTTTGAATGAAACGCTTGATTGTTCGATGATCACGCTTCAGAAGCTTTGCAATTTTAAGAGTGCTGCATCCCTCTGCAAGATATCTCACTATTTTTGACTTTTCTGAGCCTGTCAAGTCCTTCTTTTGACCCATTTTGCCAAAGGAAAGGAAGTTGCCTAATAATTATGCACACCTGATATAGGGTGTTGATGTCATTAGACCACACCCCTTCTCATTACAGAGATGCACATCACCTAATATGCTTAATTGGTAGTAGGCTTTCGAGCCTATACAGCTTGGAGTAAGACAACATGCATAAAGAGGATGATGTGGTCAAAATACTCATTTGCCTAATAATTCTGCACTCCCTGTATCTATCGCCCTTTCTCTCTACTTTCTTTGGTTTCTAAACTGCTTGAGCGTATAGTTTACAAACACCCTATCCAATTGATTTCCTTCAACTCTCGCCTAGACCCCTTCCAATCAGGCTTTGTCAGCGCATTATAAATAAACGGTAATAATGTCAAAAGTTATAAATTGATTTCCAGGTCAATGAGTGAAATAAGTATTTAACCCATTTGACTTAGTACTTGGTATCAAAACCCTTGTTTGCAATCACAGAGGTCAGGCGTTTCTTGTAGTTAGCCACCAGGTTTGCACACATCTCAGTAGGGATTTCGTCCCACTCCTCTTTGCAGATCCTCTCCAAGCCATTAAGGTTTCAAGGCTGATGTTTGGCAACTCGGAATTCTGAGCTGGAAGCAGTTTTTTTAACTTGTTTTAGACATTCAAATGTGAACACAGATGTACTATTTATTTACTGTACTACTGTAAGGTGGAGTGCTTCTATCGCTCTTTTGCCCACCATATTATAAATGACTGTTGTGGTAATGTACTTAATCATAAAGTCCACAACACAAGCTGAGATCCCGCTCCATGTTGATGATAGCGAGTATGCTTGAAACAGCTGTTTATGGATAGGATACTCAGCTTGTGTTTAATCCAACATTGGCTTTGCATTAAAGCTGTGTAATACAGCATGCATAAGCTTAAAGGAACCCATGTTTAATAATGGCTATGGATCGAAGAGCAAGGCATTTGTGGGCACATTTGCATGTGTCAGGGCTTTTACCTATTAAATATATAAATGAGTATACTCCTTATATACATATACCATTTTAATTATATATTTCTGATTAAATATATCCTCTTAATATTTTAATTAATACACATATAGAAATTCCTCAAACATAACAGTGTTTGATATCATCGGATAGGAAATATCTTAAACTTTTCATATCTATGTGTTATGTTATACCTGTATTGCACATCATCCTTTTATTTTGAGTTTTTAAATTTATACACATATTCCATTTTTCTGAGCTTCACTAAATGTCTACATTGTAACAAGAATGTAAACAGTGAAACTACCAAAAGGCTAGTCATTAGTATTCATACTATATTCGTTTGATCCTCCAAATGTCTTGAAATAGTAACACCTCATTTGGAGACGAGAATTCACCATTTGGGCTCTTGTACTGTCAATATTTGTTTGACTGTGCATTTGATATTCATGTATCCCCACTTAACACAATAGTGAAAGAAATAATTCCAGGATGTGATAAACCTGAAATCTAGATAAGAATGGCTATTTAAAATAGGCCTAGGCCAAGAGAGAGGGAGAAGGAAGAAAGAAAAGATAGGAACACACACACAAAGAGGAGAGAGGCTGACTCACACACATGCAAGATATTAAGAAAGAGAGAAGGACATATTTTTGATTCCTGATATATTTCATTTTCATATAATAATCGATTTGGGATTGATTAAAATATTGATTAATAGTAAATTATTGTTATTTTCTATTACCCCAGAAGATTTTGTTGATAAAGAAGTTAAAAGGTTTTTCTTGTTTTATTAACATTTTATTGTATTAATATTGCAATAGACTTAATTGGGTTATTGACATCTGTGAATCATATAGTACTGTTTAGAACTTTTTATTACTTTAGAATTCGATTGTGTTATTGATAATAAACGCTGTTTTGTTTAAAAGCGATATTTGCCTATGAATTGACGTTATACTCGGACAATAAGTTAAATTGACTATTTCAAATATCATTTACTATAAATACCACGACACATGTCCCAGCTAAGCTTCCCAGAATGCAGTGTAATAAATGTTTTTCTTGGAACTCTGAGCTGGAAGTAGGTTTTTAAACTTGTTTTAGACATTCAAATGTGAACACAGATTCACTATTTATTTACTGTACTACTGTACCGAGGAGGGCTTCTATCACTCTTTTGCACACCATATTATAATATACTAGAATATTGCCCGTCAAAAAATGACGGCAATGAAATTGTAAGTGAGCTAAGGGTGTTTGGTGTATATAATGTGGCTGATGTAGCGTTGTTCGTTTTCTATGTCGTGCAAGTTTTTCGTAATATTAGTTTTCTATGTCGTGCAAGTGTTTTGGAATATCCGTAGTTGTTTCGCGTGTTTATGGTAGTGTTTTACGTGTTTAGGGACCTTTAGCCTCGTTTTTGTTTTTTTCGGTGGACATTTTTTCTCTCGCTTAGAGAATATTTTAGTGTCTAAACTGCTTTAATTTCAGTTATATTGACTGTAGGTAAGCTTTTTATGTATTTGTTGTGTGTATTTCTTGGATTTTTGATGTTTTCATGTGCGCATGTTGCGGCCGTTTTTTGCGAGGTCGTAATGTGTCGTAACGTGTCTGGTATTTTGTTTGCGTTACGACATAAAGTTTGCGAGGGTCGCAGTTGCTGGCAAGGAGCGCCTCGGCGCTCCATGCCAGCAACCGAGGCCCTCGCTTCGCGAGCCCGCAAGCGTGAGCAACAGCTCGTATGCTCACAACTATTATAGTGATATATATATATATATATATATATATATACTGTAGATATATATATATATATATATATAGGTGTTCCAGGTTAAACACCTGGGGTTGTGGGAGGGGCTTCAGCCTTATAAGCACATCCCTTTGCTCAGTTCAGTCCTGAGTCCGCAGGTTGTGTCTCTGCGCACTCTCGCTTTTCAGTTATCCTGGCCCCATATCGCAAGCTCCAGTCGCTTTTTGGGCCTTTTTCTATTGTTAGCCAAGGTAAGTTGTCTACTCCTTCTAAGCTGTCAAAGGTCAGCCTTTGCTTTTCATTCTTTGGTCTGGTCTAATCTACCAAGTTTCTCGACTTTCCTATACCTTCTTTGGTGTGTCCTTTTTCCATGCCTAAGGCTACGTCTTTTAGCCTTCGTTAAGTCTGCTTCGCAAACTTTGGCCCAAATCTACCAGGTTTTTTTTAATTTCTTGTACCTTTTTGGGGTGGGTTTTACCTGAATTGGCTAAAATGACGACCTTTATCCGCCATTCCATAAGTCCTAAACCAGCCTCGCAACCTTACCTCATTCACGATTTCCATACCAGCCTTCGCAGGCTTACGATGTCTACGCTATCATATGACCCATACCAGCCTTCGTAGGCATTACCTCGTTCACACCTTCCATAAATTTCAAAACCAGCCTTCGCAGGCTCACTTCCATCACACTTTCCCAAGTCCTCACAAGTCCTAATGCTACTGCAGCCCTTCGCCAGACTCCAATGCGATCACGCTTTCCTGACCTTCCTTCCTCCCCTCACCATCACTCTGCCCTCTTCGCAAGCCGGATAGGGCATAGCAATTGGCCACACCTCAACTACAAGAGGAGAGGGGCCCAACCGCACATTTATGTCCAGCTTGTTTACCTGGGCCCAAATGTCCGTGAGGACATTCCATCGCTGGAGAGCAATGGTTCAATTCACTTGATCGTTAGGAGAGGGACCCGACCACATATATATATATATATATATATATATATATATAAATATAAAATATAAAAATGTACGCATTTACATATAGTACTATCAATACTTAATTACCTGCCCGGTGCTGCACTCTGCTTCCTGGGGTGAGAAGGGTCCACTGCAGTTCAGAGGGTCGAGTTGGTCCACAGAGGTCAGCAAGGGGCCACAGGGGGCTGAGGGAGGCCGCAGAGGTCCGCAATGGGCCACAAGTGGTCCGCCGGAGTCATAAGGGGCTGTGGGGGCCACAGGGCCTGCAGGGGGCACAGTGGGGAGCAGGGCTGCAGGTGACCCATGTGAGGTCCTCAGGGGCCATAAAGGGCTGTAACGGCCACAGAGCTTGCAGGGGCTCCGGGGGGCCACAGCGAGCCATAAGTGGCTGCAGGGGATCCTCGGGAGGTCTACGGGGGCCACAGGGGGCCCCTTGGCCATGTGGGGGGCCACAGTGGGCTAAAATGGGCAGCACACAACCCAAGGGAGGTCAGCGGGGGCCATAATGGCCTGTGGGGGTCTCTGGGCCGGCAGGGGGCACAGCGGAGTCTGTGAAGAGCCACAGTGGGACATAAGGGGCAACAGGGGCTTCACAGGGGGCCCTAGGGGCCACTGGGACACCTGGGGATCTGTGGGAGCCCCTTGGGACCCTTGGGGCCACAGTGTACCCACAGGGGACACATAGCATCTGTGGGGGCCACAGAAGAGCCGCGGGGGCCACAGGTGTCCGCGGGGGCACATGAAATCCGTGTGGGGCACAGAAGACCTGCGGGGGCCACAGTAGGGCCACAAGAGGGTGGCAAGGGCCACAGGGGACCCGCAGGGGCCAGAGGGGACCCTCAGGAGGTTTGCGAGAGCCCCTCATAGGCCAGGGCCTCTGTGCCTTGCACCGTCTGCACTGGCAATAGCTCTGCCTATGATACTGAGTAATATCCAGAAACCTTCCATATGCTTTATTACATGTAATACAAAGCAACATTTAACTATGTTGTACTGTTATCTTTTATGTTTATGTATTATTTTTGTTTACATTTATGATTCATGTATAAATAATGTAATAAAATAAGTTTGAATGATTCTTTAGTACATGTTTTCCTTTTGCTTTATTTCCTGCAGCTGCCTGTTACTGTCTCAGGTGGGTATGTTCTTGTAAACTGAAGCATGTCCATGTAGTTCAGCTGAGAGCACTGGTAGGTGTAACTACCACATTCCCAACTGTGCAGACAGATGCTTCTTGTGTATTCAAAATCTCCTCCCATCTCAGGAAGTTAAGCTGCAGAAAACAAAATGGTAGATTACACAGTAGCATAATAACATATACAGTAAATATAAATAAATTATAGTCCATATTTAGAAACTAGTTGTGTATTTTTAAGTGTAGTGTTTCATTTAAAAATATGACTAAAGTGGTCATTTAAGCTGAAAGCACAGGACTGGAAAGGGGGATGAGAGAATTGGAAAAGTGAAAGGATGAAATTGACAAGAAGAAAGGAGAGAGGGTTGGGAAAATAGAGAGAAGGGATGATGAAGGGAGAATAGTTGGGATGGTGCAGTAGCAAGCTAAAGAATGAAGGGCCCCAATGCAATGGAGAGCGAGGGGGGGGGGGGGGGGTTGTAAAAAACATTTTTCCACTCCCCACCCCAGTACCAACTCACTCAGTGCCCCACCCCAAGCCCCCTACTTATCAGTTCCTTTCCCTAAGACCCCTTCCCATAACAGCAACCCTCCCCAAGATTCTATCTCATAGTTGCTCCCCCCCTCCCCCACTTTTCCATAGCTTCTCCCCCTACCTCCCACCTGAGCGAAGTACCTCTGTCTACTGCACAGCTCCAGAACGCCCTCTCTCCACTTTACAGCGACATCCTCTATGGTTATGGGAGGGGGCTGGTGCGGTCTATATCTAGACTACAGATATATTAAAGGAAGCCATGGTTAAGGATTGCAAAAGCGATGCTTTTGTGGGCATATTTGCATGTCCCTGCCCAGGTTCCCAGAGTGCAGTGTAATGACTGAATTTCTCTGAGCAGGAAACAACTTGTTTAACTTGTTTTAGACATTCAAATATGAACACAAATGTACTATTTATATACTGTACTTGGGATGGAAGAGAACAGTAGGTGAAATAATAAACTGCCAAAGAGGAAGGGATAGATGTAGGAAAGGGTAAGATGACGGGAGAGAAGGCAGGAGTACACACACTGAAGCAGAATGGATTGTGAGCCATTCTATTTCTGATATCCCAACATCTTCATTCCTTCAAAATGCTTATTTTAAGGTCTTTGCTGAACCCTTTAAACCATTTTATTAACCTTTTTGCTCTGCTTCTAAATTATTTATTGCTCTCATGTAGTAATTATGTAGATTTCCTGCTGCCTATTAAACTGAAGTAAATATGTACTTTCAGTCTCCTTTAAAGGTACCTGCTTGTTACTTGCTTATCTTTGCTGTTTATGATTGACTTTAACATTAGTTTGGTTCCACCCAACAGAGGGCAATATTAATTTAAGTTTATGCTTTGCTGAAGAACATTAAATGAAATGTAGCCTAACTGTAGATAGCCTGGAACAATCTTCTCAGCGTGTTATCGATGGAGATTGCTGAAAGTAATTTTCAGGCAAATTTTTATACATATACATATAGATATATATACACAATTTCACTGTGCTCTGAGCTAATGTTATCCTGTGTTTAATTTTGATTGAATAGCTGATGTACTATCATTTAACTGCTGTCAAGATTGAACACTAACCATATAACTAATTTTATGTGCTGTCGTTAAGAATTTCCTGGAAGCATTTTGATGGCAGTTGAAATAAAGTTTTGATAGTGTTTGCAATTTGAGTTTACCTGATTGCATGGGTATTTCATTTTCAATAGACATTGAAGCTGCATTTTTTGCTGATGAATTGAACATTGCTAAATATATATTGCCCAACCGATGAATCATTGCAGCACTTAGGCGATAAGCGCCGAAGGTGCTCATCACCTGCGAGCTTCACATAGCGAGGCGAACCGTTAACTTGCAACACTTAGGTGATGAGTGCCGAAGGTGCTCATCACCTGTGAGCCTCGCGTAGTGAGGCGAGCTGTTAAGGCACTAAAACTCGCCTCACTTGGGCGATGAGCGCCAAAGGCGCTCATTGCCTGCGAGCCTCACGAAGCGAGCCAGCAGTGGAGGCAATGAAACACGAGGGACTTAGCCTCCAAACACTTAGGAAACGCGGGATCGCCTTAGGCTGCAAGCAGTTGACAAATGCGGGAATTAGAAAAAAAAAATTATGAGACGCAGAAAAATACGAATGTTACGGTACCCCCACACATATAAGGGGGCGCCAAGGCCGTTTTAGCCGATCCGCCCGTCCAGTGATATAGGGACAGCTACTGCAGGACACCCATTCCCCCAAAACTGGATCCAAGGTGAATATGCTCCAAGCCTCGAACTGGAACCTCACGAATAGCTGCTAGCAGCTGAACAGGAAAAGCCCCCCAAGATGCTTACACTCCTGGCAGTCAGTCTGTAACAGCATCCCATGAATCCCCCCAAGAACGAGACATAAGCTCTGTGTTTGAGGGTCAAGCAGTGAACTCTCTTCTTTATTAATTACAAAGACATATTAAAACCATTTCCACATACACAGTAGAGGGTGGGGCTACCTGAGGTCAGCCCCTAATGGCCTCTGGCCAATCACAGTGTCACACCGTGGGAAATATGAGACTCCTTCCAGGTCCGCCCACTAGGTGTGGCTAATAGAGTCATTTGGCTTCTGACCACCGGAGGGGAAACATGGCCTTTTGCTGTTCCCTGTGCCCCTGCTAAGAAAGCTGAGAAACCCCAGGGGTTTTGGAGCCGGTATGTCTGGAGCTCCCTTTGTTAAGCTATTTCCCCTGCTGTGCCTGTAGATAACCTTTGCTCTTAACCATCTGGCCTTAGTGACTCATAGATGGGGGTGGTCAGAATCTGTAACACATTTCTACACATTTTTTATAACTTTAAAAGTATGCATCACATTCACATAAAACGTACATTTTCAGAATCAGCATACTCCAAATACAAACGTGTCAAAATGATACAAATTGGTCCAGTGGTTCAAAAGTTAGATCATAGTCCTTTCTGACCAAATGAAGCATGGCTTCCATGTCTTTGTAGGGGGAAAGTCAACATGGGCCGTAGTCAGACGGCAGAATGTGGGCAACCAAGCTTCTCCAATTCGCAGTGACGAGACTGATCTCGTCACATCTCTCCCCTTTTCCAAACAGACTAACAGGGTATCTGACCTCCTGCCGGTAAGTGCCCTGGTTAGTCCAGAAGGCCACCCACAAAACACAATCAACAGTACAGCCCACCCACAATAACTGGTTACTACACCTGGGTAGAGGAGAAACTTGTCCATGTCCAGGTGCCGCACCACGGCTGTGCTGGGCACTGGTAAGCTGCCTTGGTGGGTTGCTGAGTGGGCAGAGACCAGCGGTACTCTGCCCTGGTGCCAGCGCTACCACGGAAGTAGCCTGTTTGGGGCCTGGTTGTAGGAGGGGAGACCGACGGTCTCCCCTTTGGCTAAACAGCCCTGTTGCTGGGGGACAGGACCGACCGTCTCTGCCCCTGGTAGCTCAGCCTGCCGCTGGGGAATGGAGACTAGGCTCCCAATTCCCTGCATATCACTCTGCCGATGGGGAATGGAGACGGGGCTCCCAATTCCCTGCATATCACTCTGCCGATGGGGAATGGAGACGGGGCTCCCAATTCCCTGCATATCACTCTGCCGATGGGGAATGGAGACGGGGCTCCCAATTCCCTGCATATCACTCTGCCGATGGGGAATGGAGACGGGGCTCCCAATTCCCTGCAGCTCACCCTGACACTGGGGAGGGAGGACGCTGCTCTCCTCTCCCTGCAAGGTACACTTCCGCTGGGGAGGGGAGACAATGCTCTCCACTCCCTGCACTTCACACTGGCGCTGGGGATCTGGGCTAGCCACCCAGCATCCCTGTAGAGCCGGTGGAGAGACCTCGGTCCCATCTCCACCTGCCGCCTGGGGATCCTCCCAATAAATCTCTACAATATCTTCCCAGCTGAAGGGGTCTGGATCTGGATCTGTCACCTTGTTGTAATGCTGAGCCTTCCCAATGGAGTGGAAGAGATCTCGGTAATCCTTCTCCAGTTCCCACTCCAGGGTTGCTAGGTGAACAAGGTCTTGCTCTACCTCATGGGGGTCATCCCAGTCATGCCTAGCCTCCCTCTCATAGAAAATGTCCTGAAGTCTGGTCTGCGCAGGGCTCCCGAAGTCAGGCTCTGCAAAGGACTCCCATAACAAGCCAGGACCATCAAACTCCCCTCCCTCTGGCTTGTCATGCTCGGCTGTCCAGGGTATATACTGTGCCATATACCACCAGAGTGCCTGGTAGGCATCCTCCAGCCATAGCTCCTGCCATGCACGGAGCTTGAGTTCCTCCACCCATTCCTCAAGGGGCTGCTCTCCCAGGAAGGGCATGCGCAGGGCCACTTGCTTCTGCAAACGTTGCTCTTCACTGGGGAAACTCTCACCCCGCTGGTATTGTACATTATCCAGGGCCTGGTACCAGATGCCTTTCCTTAATGCATCCCGGCCATCCAGGTCCTCATCCTCGTATAGCACTGCTGGTTCCATTCTGCTGCTTTTAGGGTCGCTGTACTGGGACATGCGTTGCCCCAGACTTGTAAATCCACAGACTGGTGTCTCCTGTAGCTGTCCTTCTGGCTGTGGGAACAATTCCGCCGCTTGCCACCAGTGTTACGGTACCCCCACACATATAAGGGGGCGCCAAGTCCGTTTTAGCCGATCCGCCCGTCCAGTGATATAGGGACAGCTACTGAAGGACACCCATTCCCCCCAAACTGGATCCAAGGTGAATATGCTCCAAGCCTTGAACTGGAACCTCACGAATAGGTGCTAGCAGCTGAACAGGAAAAGCACCCTAAGATGCTTACACTCCTGGCAGTCAGTCTGTGACAGCATCCCATGAATCCCCCCAAGAACGAGACATAAGCTCTGTGTTTGAGGGTCAAGCAGTGAACTCTCTTCTTTATTAATTACAAAGACATATTAAAACCATTTCCACATACACAGTAAAGGGTGGGGCTACCTGAGGTCAGCCCCTAATGGCCTCTGGCCAATCACATAGTGTCACACCGTGGGAAATATGAGACTCCTCCCAGGTCCGCCCACTAGGTGTGGCTAATAGAGTCATTTGGCTTCTGACCACCGGAGGGGAAACATGGCCTTTTGCTGTTCCCTGTGCCCCTGCTAAGAAAGCTGAGAAACCCCAGGGGTTTTGGAGCCGGTATGTCTGGAGCTCCCTTTGTTAAGCTATTTCCCCTGCTGTGCCTGTAGATAGCCTTTGCTCTTAACCATCTGGCCTTAGTGACTCATAGATGGGGGTGGTCAGAATCTGTAACACATTTCTACACATTTTTCATAACTTTAAAAGTATGCATCACATTCACATAAAACGTACATTTTCAGAATCAGCATACTCCAAATACAAACATGTGTCAAAATGATACAAATTGGTCCAGTGGTTCAAAAGTTAGATCATAGTCCTTTCTGACCAAATGAAGCATGGCTTCCATGTCTTTGTAGGGGGAAAGTCAACATGGACCGTAGTCAAACGGCAGAATGTGGGCAACCAAGCTTCTCCAATTCGCAGTGACGAGACTGATCTCGTCACAACGAAGTTAATGGCTGAACCATGCAAAGCAAAAAAACATAAAAAATAAAATGTTTAGAAACTAGTTGTGTATTTTTAAGTGTAATGTTTCGTTTAAAAATATGACTAAAGTGGTCATTTAAGCAGAAAGGACAGGACTGGAAAGAGGGATGAGAGAGTTAGAAAAGTGAAATTGACAAGAAGAAAAGAGAGAGGGTTGGGAAAATAGAGAGAAGGGATGATGAAGAGAGAATAGTTGGGATGGTGCAGTAGCAAGCTAAATAATGAACGGCTCCAATGCAATGGAGAGCAGGGGGGTTGTAAAAAATATTTTTCCACTCCCCACCCCAGTACCAACTCACTCAGTGCCCCACCCCAAGACCCCTACTTATCAGTTCCTTTGCCTAAGACCACTTCCCATAACAGCAACCCTCCCCAAGATTCTATCTCATAGTTGCTCCCCCCCCCACACTTTTCCATAGCTGCTCCCCTTACCTCCCACCTGAGCGAAGTACCTCTGTCTACTCCACAGCTCCAGGATACCCTCTCTCCTCTTTACAACGACATCCTCTATGGTTATGGGAGGGGGCTGGTGCGGCCGAAGGTGTGCAGGGTGGAGAGTCCATATCTAGACTTCAGATATATTAAAGGAAGCCATGGTTAAGGATTGCAAAAGCGATGCTTTTGTGGGCACATTTGCATGTCCCTACCCAGGTTCCCAGAGTGCAGTGTAATGACTGAATTTTTCTGAGCAGGAAACACGAGGGTCTTAGCCTCCAAACACAACGCAGGATCGCCTTAGGCTACAAGCAGTTTACAAACGCGGGGCTTAGAAAAAAATAATTACGAGACGCAGGACTTAGAAAAAGAAATTACGAGACGCGACACTCAGAAAAAAAAAATACAAGACAGGAAAAATACGAAGTTAACGGCCGAACCGCGCAAAGCAAAAAAACATAAAAAATAAAATACAACAAAAACATCACACACAGCACGGGGAAACAGCCAGGACGTCTGGGAGTGAGGTGGAACGCGAATTTAAGTTGATTTTGCGGGGTTTCTGCACTCAAAAATCAGCTAAGCAAGAAAAAAGATGTTGGGCAAACAAAATGAAAACGAGGCTACACCACCCTGGACTACGCAAAACACAGCCAACCACGTACCACTTTCACCCTGGAACGTACAAGGTACAAAATACTATTACGCAGGATGGCAAATGCTCGCGAACCGCAAAGCACATAGACAAACAACGCAATTTTACAATCCTAACTTGCAACTAACAACATTATGCATCTAAAGAGATTGTTACCTCTTCAGGCTTTGATTGTTACATATATTAATTAGAAAAAGGTAAATTATATTAATTTATTATTCAAGTAATTAGTACCGAGTATAAGCCGAGTTTTTCAGCCCTTTTTTAAGGCTAAAAAGGGCACCCTCGGCTTATACTCGAGTCACTCTCCCCCCCCCCCCCCCCCCCCCCCGTGTCTCTCTAACCCCCCGTGTCTCTCTACCCCCCCCCCCAGTGTCTCTCTACCCCCCCCCCCGTGTCTCTCTACCCCCCCGTGTCTCTCTAACCCCCCGTGTCTCTTTCCCTCCCCCTCCTCATCCTCAACGCCCCTCCTCATTCTAAACCTCCCCCCCTCATTCTAAACCCCCCTCATTCTACCCCTCTAAATAACCCCCCTCTCCCTTTCCCCTCACTTACCTGCATCTGAAGTTCCTGCTCCGGTCTCCGCTCCTTCCGGGACGTGGCGCGCATTTGACGTCACGGCATTAGCATATGCCGGCCAGTCCCGGAAGGAGCGGAGGCCGGAGCAGGAGCTTCAGATGCAGTTAAGTGAGGGGAAAGGGTTATTTAGAGGGGTACAATGAGGGGGAGGTTTAGAATGAGGAGGGGGGGATGTTGAGGAGGGGGGTTGAGGTTGACGAGGGAGGTCGAGGATGAGGAGGGCGGTTGAGGTTGAGGAGGGAGGTTGAGGAAGTGGGTTGAGGTTGGGGGGGTTGAGGTTGAGGAGGGTGTTGAGGATGAGGAGGGAGGTTGAGGAGGGGGTTGAGAATGGGGGGTTTGATGTTGAGGAGGGAGGTTGAGGAGGGGGTTGAGGATGGGGGTTGAGGTTGAAGAGGGGGGTTGAGGAGGGAGGTTGAGGAGGGAGGTTGAGGATGAGGAGGGAGGTTTAGGAGGGAGGTTGAGGATGAGGAGGGAGGTTGAGGAGGGTGTTGTTGATGGGGGGCTGAGGTTGAGGAGGGAGGTTGAGGAGGGAGGTTGAGGATGAGGAGGGAGGTTGAGGAGGGGGGTTGAGGATGGAGGTTGAGGTTGAGGAGGGGGTTGAGGATGAGGAGAGAGGTTGAGGAGGGGGTTGAGGATGGGGGGTTGAGGTTGAGGAGGGAGGTTGAGGAGGAGGTTGAGGATGAGGGGGTTGAGGTTGAGGAGGGGGGTTGAGGAGGGAGGTTGAGGAGGGAGGTTGAGGATGAGGAGGGAGGTTGAGGAGGAAGGATGAGGAGGGAGGATGAGGAGGGGGTTGAGGATAGGGGGGTTGAGGTTAAGGAGAGGGGTTGAGGATGAGGAGGGAGGTTGAGGAGGGGGTTGAGGATGGGGGGGTTGAGGTTGAGGAAGGTGGTTGAGGAGGGGGTTGAGGATAGGGGGGTTGAGGTTGAGGAGGGAGGTTGAGGATGAAGAGGGAGGTTGAGGAGGGGGGTTGAGGATGGGTGGTTGAGGTTGAGGAGGGGGTTGAGGATGAGGAGGGAGGTTGAGGAGGGGGTTGAGAATGGGGGGGTTGAGGTTGAGGAGGGAGGTTGAGGAGGGGGTTGAGGATGGGGGGTTGAGGTTGAGGAGGGGGGTTGATGAGGGAGGTTGAGGATGAGGAGGGAGGTTGAGAATGAGGAGGGAGGTTGAGGAGGGGGTTGAGTATGGGGGGTTGAGGTTAAGGAGAGGGGTTGAGGATGAGGAGGGAGGTTGAGGAGGGGGTTGTGGAATGGGGGTTGATGTTGAGGAGGGCGGTTGAGGAGGGGGTTGAGGATGGGGGGGGTTGAGGTTGAGGAGGGGGGTTGAGGAGGGAGGTTGAGGAGGGAGGTTGAGGATGAGGAGGGAGGTTGAGGAGGGAGGATGAGGAGGGGGTTGAGGATAGGGGCGTTGAGGTTAAGGAGAGGGGTTGAGGATGAGGAGGGAGGTTGAGGAGGGGGTTGAGGATGGGGGGGTTGAGGTTGAGGAAGGTGGTTGAGGAGGGGGTTGAGGATGGGGGGGTTGAGGTTGAGGAGGGAGGTTGAGGATGAAGAGGGAGGTTGAGGAGGGGGGTTGAGGATGGGTGGTTGAGGTTGAGGAGGGGGTTGAGGATGAGGAGGGAGGTTGAGGAGGGGGTTGAGAATGGGGGGTTGAGGTTGAGGAGGGAGGTTGAGCAGGGGGTTGAGGATGGGGGGTTGAGGTTGAGGAGGGGGGTTGAGGAGGGAGGTTGAGGAGGGAGGTTGAGGATGAGGAGGGAGGTTGAGGAGGGAGGTTGAGAATGAGGAGGGAGGTTGAGGAGGGGGTTGAGGATGGGGGGTTGAGGTTAAGGAGAGGGGTTGAGGATGAGGAGGGAGGTTGAGGAGGGGGTTGTGGATGGGGGGGTTGAGGTTGAGGAGGGAGGTTGGGGATGAAGAGGGAGGTTGAGGAGGGGGGTTGAGGATGGGGGGTTAAGGTTGAGGAGGGGGTTGAGGATGAGGAGGGAGGTTGAGGAGGGGGTTGAGAATGGGTGGGTTGAGGTTGAGGAGGTAGGTTGAGGAGGGGGTTGAGGATGGGGGGTTGAGGTTGAGGAGGGGGGTTGTGGAGGGAGGTTGAGGAGGGAGGTTGAAGATGAGGAGGGAGGTTGAGGAGGGGGTTGAGGATAGGGGGTTGAGGTTGAGGAGGGGGGTTGAGGAGGGAGGTTGAGGAGGGAGGTTGAGGATGAGGAGGGAGGTTGAGGAGGGAGGATGAGGAGGAAGGATGAGGAGGGGGGTTGAGGATGGGGGGTTGAGGTTAAGGAGAGGGGTTGAGGATGAGGAGGGAGGTTGAGGAGGGGGTTGAGGATGAGGAGGGAGGTTGAGGAGGGAGGTTGAGGATGAGGAGGGAGGTTGAGGATGAGGAGGGAGGATGAGGAGGGGGGTTGAGGTTGAGGAGGGGGGTTGAGGAGGGGTTTGAGGATGAGGAGGGAGGATGAGGAGGGAGGTTGAGGTTGAGAAGGGAGGTTGAGGATGAGGAGGGGGGTTGAGGTTGAGGAGGGAGGTTGAGGAGGGAGGTTGAGGATGAGGAGGGGGTTGAGGTTGAGGATGGGGGGGTGAAGAGGGGGTTGAGGATGGGGGGTTGATGATGAGGAGGGGGTTTGAGGAGGAGGGTTGAGTAGGGGGTTTGAGGATGAGGGGGTTGAGGATGAGGGGGTTGAGGATGAGGATGGGGGGTTGAGGAGGGGGTTGAGGATGAGGGGGTTGAGGATGAGAGGGTTGAGGATGAGGGGGTTGAGGATGAGGAGTGGGGTTGAGGAGGGAGGTTGAGAATGAGGAGGGGGGAAGAGACACAGGGAAGGGAGAGGGGGGAAGAGACACAGGGAAGAGAGATGGGAGAGAGAGGGGGACACAGTGGGCACAAGAGGGACACAGGGGGCAGCACATTTCCCACCCTCGGCTTATATTCGAGTCACTCATTTTACCCAGTATTTTGGGTCGGCTTATACTTGAGTATATACGATATTTCAAAACATAGAGAGAGGCACCAAAGGACACGCGAACAGAGGCTCCCATGGGCGCCGAAGGTCCTTTGAGTATAAAAAGCTTAACATTGTGTGCCAAACAGCATTGCCATGGCTTCAAATTTTACTGACCGTAATTTTTTCACAGGCAAGTAGCTAGTATAATTATATTACCTGTGCTCAGCGACAGAGCTAGAGAATGAGGGCCCTGGTGCAAAAAAAAAAAATATGGGCCCCCATTTGGGGTGTAAAAAATGGTTTGCGCTGGGCCCCACAGGGACTAAATCACTCAATTCTCCTGCCTATGAGAAGCTCCTCTGCCTGCAGCAGAGATCCAGGGCGCGTAAACTCCACTTTCCTGCAACATCCTCTATGGATATATATGTACACATAGGGATTTTGGGGTACCACTGGCCCACAAGAAAACTGAGGGCCCCATGACAAAATTGACTTTCCTCGGGATCCAGATAGGTTCCAAGACAATGGAATGTAGTCTTCCCCTGGAAAAGGTAGTGGACATGAGAGCGGAACTCAGTGCGCTAACAGGTGCGCGTAGGGTTAGCCTGCGACGGTTACAGTCCATTATGGGTAAGTTAAACTTTGCCTGTAGGATTATTACTATGGGTAGGGTATTCTGTAGGAGAATGTCACTTGCTACTGCGGGCATCATTAAGCCGCATCACTTCATAAAAGTGTCCCGGGACAACGCACAGGTGTGGTCGGTCTTCCTGGCCGATTTCAATGGTTCGGAGATTATTCAGAAAAGGCGCGCTAATAGCGCTGATCTGAAACTGTTCACCAGGGGGTGTGAAGCAGTCGGATGCGGCGCCTATTTTCAAGGAAAATGGTGCGCCGCACCATGGCCAGACGAATGGGAGGTGGCAGGTCTCACGAAAAACCTGACATTCCTTGAACTCTTCCCCATAGTAGTGGCGGTGCACTTATGGGGTTCAGAGTTTAGAGACCGGCGGGTGTTATTCCACACGGAAAGTAGGGAAGTTGCACAAGCAGTGAATAACCTCACGGCAACTTCCATACCGGTAGTGAGACTACTTCGGCACCTTGTGCTGTGTTGCCTGCGCCGGAACATATGGTTTCAGGCGAGGCAAGTCCCGTAGTTAGAGAATGGCATTGCTGATGCCCTTTCTCGGTTTCAGGAAGAACGGTTCAGGGCTCTGGCCCACCGGGCGAACACGCTGGGGGAGGACATTCCTGAAGAAATCTGGGAACTTGGAGCAGCCAGGTGACGAGACTCATCAGACAGTCTGTCGCCCCGGTGACGTGGTCCGCGTATAAACGCGTATGGGCAAAATGGAAAGACTTAGTAAAAATGGCTGGTGGGTCTGCATCAGAGGATAAGACCCTAGGGATACTCCTTTGGTTTCTGCTGCAGTGTGCCGCGGAGGGCGAGAAAAAAGCAGTAGTCGATAGACAGGTCACTGCCCTGGCCTTCATGTTTAAACTGGCAGGGCAGAGGGACCTTACAAAGGAGTTTATAGTGCGCAAGGTGGTGCGCGGCATGTTTAACGGGGATCGCAGGCCAGACACTAGGCGGCCGATCACCTTCTCTTTGTTACTGCGAATGGCACAAGTGTTAGCAGTAAAGTGTAGGACCCCTTTTGAATCTCTGCTTTTACGTACGGCTTTTTCCCTGGCGTTCTTCGGAGCATTCCGAATAGGGGAGTTAGTCGCGAACAGTAGATACGGTTCCGGGGGCATACACGTGGTGGATACCTGCCTCAGGGAAGGCACGGTGGGGGTATGGCTCTGGAGGTCTAAGACCGACTAAAGGGGAAAAGGAAAAGAGGTGGTGTTGCACCGAGTAGTCACGGAGTGTTGCCCCTACGGGTGTATAGTGGAATATCTTTGTCAGCGACCGGTGGGACGGTGTTCGCTGTTAATCCATGCCAACGGGGCGGCGTTATCCCGGTACCAGTTCGAAAGGATGCTAAAAGTTGCACTACACAGTTTGGGCCTGGAACAGGCAGAGTTCGGAACACACTCGTTCAGAATAGGGGCCGCGACTGAAGCAGCTAGGTTAGGCTTACCCGACGCGGCGGTCAAGCGTATTGGTAGATGGGAATCAGAATGTTTTCGGTCTTATGTAAGACCCAAGGCTGTAGTCTAACGTATGTTGCTTTCTGCTTTCAGGAGGACAGAAGCAACTGTGGATTGTGGGTCACTCGTACGTGTACTGGGCCCACAGGTTGGCTGCAGTTACAGAAGGAAGGACACAACTGGGTTTTCCTGTTACGGACTTACACGTGCGGTGGCTCGGGGTTCGAGGCCTGCGGTGGGCTCAGTTGGATGAGTTGTTGGACACTTACGGTCAGCTGTACGGTCAACCCACGCTAATAATAATTTACGCCGGCGGTAATGATCTAGGAACGGTTCCCATGCAGAGAATGCTGAAGGTTATGAAGAGAGACGTGGAGAACTGGACCAAGAAGTTCCCGGGTAAATTCCTGATATGGTCAGAAATGATAAAGAGGAGATCCTGGCGGAACGCACGAGATCCCGTCGGTCTGGATAAAGCGAGGCAGAAGATTAACCAGCAGCTGTCAAGTTTCATTCGGAAGTTGGGTTTCATCGCCATTAGATACAACGAATTCGAGCCGGCCGGTGCCGATGATTTTTTCGGGCAAGATAAGGTACACCTTACGGAAATGGGGCTGGAGTTAGTTATGTTGGAGTTTAGGGAGAGCGCTGTTCGGGCTTTCGCTTTGATGGAAAACAGGGGGGGATCGCAGGTTCGGGAGGAGTCCCTCATGTGCTCTGTGGCGGGAGGTGAGTTGCCCGGCCCACTGGCCTAAGTGGGCGTGGCCCTACCTCACAGGGTGTGTTTAAGATAAGCATTGGGGTGAGGTCACTGTCCGTGGCCGGGCTCCTCCCCCTATAGTTTAATATGTTAATATGTTAATATGGATAATATATGCAAGTTTTTAAGTTATGTTAATTGGTTAATTTATAATAAAGCTGTGGCCCGTGTTTTCTCCCAAACAATCAGTGTGGTGTCAGTTATTTTAAGATAAGCCTAAATGGATCATGCTTGGGTCATGCAACAGTTGGCATTTTGCAGCAGATGCTTTGATAATGGTAACCAACATTTTGCCTAAAAAAAAAAAAAAAAACCTGCTTTGACAGAGCTTGCGACATAACTGCTTTGCGCAGTTCACATTTTAGGAGTTGAGATTCTTCCAATATGAGTGCAAGGGTATTAGACAAAGCTTTGGTTTTTGTGATCTAAGGAAATTGTATTTTCCATTACACATAAATATTTTAAGTGTTTATTCTACTATTTACAGATGGAACCTGGATTTGATTATTGGTTTGTGGAAAATGTGCAACCAATTACTTAACACATTTAATTAACTGATGATGGTGATAAAGATTAAAATACTTAAAGGACCACTGTAGTTCAGGAAAACGTGACATTTGTGTAGTGTGACGCAAATTATTAGCATTAGCAACTGTGTAAACTATGGAAATAATTACATTTTTAGAGAAAATCTTAATTTAATTTCAAGACTGTTTGTGTATAGGAGGTTCCATGATTTCAGTATTTCCTATAACTTGGAATTGCAGGGCTATGGTTATCCAATCTATCAGTGGATGGAGGGCTGAGGGAGAAGGGAAGAGTAAGCAGCCAAGGGGATTTGTTTTCATTGAGCCTTTTGGAATGTGACACATACCCCTTCCCCCATGCAGAAATGTACATGCCCCACTTACACACTTTCTTCCATATTATGCATGATACCCAAGAACCAACAGTCGGATACATTTATTTATTTTCTGATTAACAAACAAACTTTATAGCTAGTTAGGGCCTTTATAACTAGTTAGTACATTTTCTTCTTACAGTTCGAGTTTAGGGTTAGAGTTAAGGTTGAGGGTTAGGGATCGAGTAGTGGCAGATAACAGGCTCTACACACTAAAAGGGTGGAGTATGCAGGTGGTGCACCAGCATTTGGCGGGCATATCTCAAATACTAGTGGTGGTCATAACTGCGAGTTTGTCAGTAATGCTATGTTAAATGTTACGGGCTTGCGCATGCGAAATTAGCGCCTAAGGCTCTCATTGTGGTACTTGCCCTTGCGATGAGCGTCAAAGGCACTCATCATGAGACCCAAAAGTTACGGGTTTGACAGGGCTACAATTAGCGCCGGAGGCACTCATCGCAAGGCACGCAACTTAGATGGGGGTTGAAAGGCTTTGGCCAGCATCGTGAGGCCTGCAAGACTTTGAAAAAGATTACGGCTTTAACGGACGCCATTTTTTCAAGCCCATAACTCGGAAGCCGTTCAGGGGTCCCCAAAAGACTCCAATTGGTGAACAAATTAGCTTACAACCTTACACACCATAGGGGGAGAGACAGGGAGCCTGTAAGTGAGGTTACAAGCTAATTTGCTATTCAATTGGCGTTTTGTGCCATAATGCAAACAGCTATGCGAGAAAAAAAATGGCAGCCATAAGGCTGTCATTTTTTTCCAAGCCCATAAATCCGAAACACATTTCAGGCTTGGGGAAATTGATCAGTTTCCCAAGCCTGCAAATGGTTTCAGACCCGCAAACAGGAGCACAGAGGCGGGAGAGGGGGGGGGGGGGGGGGGGGGGGGAGAAAGACACAGGGGAAGGAGAGGGGGTAGTGGGTTTAAAGAGACACAGGTGAGGGAGTGGGGGGGGAGACACAGGGGGTGAGAGAGGGGGGGAAAGAGACACAGGGGAGGGGAATAAGGGGAAAAAAGACACAGGGCAGGAAGAGGGGGCAAAGAGACAGGGGGAGGGAGAGAGGGGGAAAGAGACACAGGGGAGGTAGAGAGGGGGGATTGAGACACAGGGGTGAGAAAGTGGGGAGAGGTTTGCAATGAGCACCAAAGGCCAGAAAGTTGCGGGTTGGGCGACACCTGCGAAGCCCATAGAATAGAGGAGGGGAGAGACTGAAAGTGGCGGGTTGCCCGAGGCCCGTAGAGTAGAGGAGGGGAGAGTCTGATAGTGGCGGGTTGCCCGTGGCGGGTTGCCCGAGGTTGCCTGAAAGGGAAGCAAATTTACAATCTGAAGTTTTAGGGTGTGAAACAGGAGGGTGATAGACGCAAGTGGAGGTGGTTGTCTGATGCACTGTAGAGTGTGGGTGTGAGTGATATTATGCTGTTTAGTGTGCAGTTGTGTGTATTAAGGCTAAAGGTGATAAGCTTAATTAAACAGATGAGTTTTTAGTGCGTTTTTGAAAATTTTGAGGCAGGGGGATGATCTAGTGGAGCGAGGCAAAGAGTTCCATAGAGTAGGAGCAGCACAAGAAAAGTCCTGAAGGCGGGAGTGAGAGGAGGTGATAAGAGAGGAGGAAAGAAGGTCATCAGCAGAGTGGAGAGGGTGGTTGAGGGAGTATTTTAAGACGAGAGCAGAGATATAAAGTGTGCACTGTTGTTGAGGGTTTTATATGTTAGGGTCAAATGTTTTATTTTATTCTGGAGGCTATGAGAAGACAGTGGAGTGGCTGACAGGGAGGTGCTGCAGACACTAGAGTTATGTAAGGTAGATCAGTCCGGTGTATGCATTCATTATGTATTGGAGTGGAGACAGGTTATGGGGAGGCCAGCAAGGAACAGATTGCAGTAGTCAAGGTGGGGATATGATGAGAGAATTAATTAAAATTGTAGTTGCGTCTTGTGTAAGATAAAACTAATTTCAATATTTGCCATATTTTGTATATACAAAACGCTCTACTCATTTCACAATTACTACAGGACATGGAAAGAATTGTTTCCAATGTATTCTCTCTAGATTTTCTATTAGTTTCAATAATGCTTAAGCAAGTTTTACTTCATTTTTTTTTAATGCAAAAAACGACTTTTGGGATGTGTAATGCAATGTTTGAAAATAAAACAAAAAAACTGTTGTGTTCCATGTTAATTTAAACCTGAATAATGGCCTACCTGTGTGTCCTTGAGGAAAGGGTTGGTAATCACTGCACTGGGGTCTACACACACTCATTCCCCTCATATGGCTTTTCACTGAAAGCAATACCTTCAGACCCCCAATTAGTAATTTTAAATTATTGAAATAGTGTACCAAAATTATTAAATAAAAGGCTAGGCTTAGTGAGGGGATCAAAAAGGTTGATTCACAGGTATTAATTGTGACCTTTAATGTAAGTTTACTGTAGGG
Organism: Discoglossus pictus; assembly: GCA_027410445.1. Taxonomy (NCBI): domain Eukaryota; kingdom Metazoa; phylum Chordata; class Amphibia; order Anura; family Alytidae; genus Discoglossus; species Discoglossus pictus. The sequence goes on from CM050170.1 coordinate 162,417,942, forward strand.
AAATAATGTATTTGCTATTACATATGGTTTTAATTGATACCATATGTGGAACCTCCACCATGTCCCTTTAATAAATATAAGACTATTTGTTTTACGTTAAAAAAATGTTAGTCCATTATCAAGATTAGCACTTCAAATGAAGATACTATAACAGTGAAACTTGTTTCAACTTTTAAACATAATTAGCATGATCAAATTTCATAATATGAACATTACATTATAGCAGCCAAACTTCAAACTGAATGCATGAGTGAAGGGTCACATAATTCCAATATGGAAGCTGACTTTTCATTAAGAGTGAACTTCTATTTTACAAGCACATTTTTAAGTGCTTTAATGTTGCATTTCATTGTGCAGATTTTCTAAAGCCATCTTCCTCTAGATCAGGGGTGGGCAAGTTTGGTCCTAGAGGGCCGTACATAGCCCTAGTTTTGAGAATTTCCTCAAGCTACCATTTTAAAGTGGATTTTTCTCACTGACGCTGGGCTCTGTAAGTTCCAGTGGTGCAGCCACCAGTGGTGCAGGGCTCTCTCTAAGGGGTCAGTGATGAGTAATATTGTTTTTTTCCTCTGTAGAGTAGCCCCCCACCTGCTATGGCTTCCCCTGGGCCTGTGAGCGCGGTGCTGTGAGGGGTTCAGTGCTCTGAGGAGATGGCTGCTGGCAAGGACTTGGTGCTATGTAGGGATTGATGCTAAGAGAGGTGTGTGGGGGTGGATGTTGAAAGGACAGGGTGTAATGTGAAGCTTTTGAGAGGGACTGGATGCTATTTAGAGATAGTGTATGTATATGTGTATAAATTCCATTAGACCTAATGAAAGTACTGGCAATGTAAGATGTCAGTTCCCATTGTACACATAGAAACTACCTATGCTCAGGAAGTTCAACGGGAGAAACCAGAGTGTTATAATCAGTGGTGGCATATAAAAGGTAATTAATAATGGGCTGTTGCTGGTTTTGCGAAAGTTGGGGACATTTGCGATGATGGTCATGCTTTTGCGAGGGACACAACTGCGAGCCTCGCAGAGCGGGGCAAGCAGTTGAGGCACAGAACTGTAAGTCCTGTGGGACTTAGGCTGCACGAAGGCGCCCAAGATTCCCCAATCTGATCTCTCCCCCCCCCCCCCACAAGCCCCATTTAGATCTCCTACCCCCCAGGTCCCCCCATCTGAGTAACACTCTTTCTATATCATTGTTGATATGTATGCTGCTAACTGCAGTAATCCACCTTAACACAACAGAGGCCAGTGGGAGGGGTATACAGCATCCCTCACTCCCGACAGTGCGCGCACACACACGATGAGTAAGGATAACTTATCACACTAGATCAGCCAAAATAAAGACCCCAAACATTATATGGCAGTTAAACCTCTCTTCCACCCTTATCAAGCACTCTGAGCTGTACATTTGCATGCAGGAACAGCAACAACAATTCTAAATATTTAGGAAATATTTACTGTACAGAAAATGTTATATTATAATGTATATCCTGTTGTTAATGATCTTTACAATGAAATCAACTTCCAGTTGTGATGTTTCTCTTTAAAACAAAGATCTGCCATGTTTTAGAGAATTGCTCACTTCAGTTATCACTGGTTTCAAATAAAATTACATCAACCAGTCTACACTACAGCTACAATGAACTTTACTAGTTATACTGTGAATGGGTTAATTGGGCGGCACTAAGACCGGAAAGGCAAATTCTCCGTAATATTCTTCCACTTTCAAGATGGCGATACGGAGGCGGCTTGAACTGAGGCAAAGCTGGGTCACGTGACATCACAAATATCCTGTCTTCCTAGTGTGTTTTGCCACTCCCAAGATGGCGCCGTCCAGGCGCTTGTACCCCGTCATACTGGGGGCCCTGTTCTGGTGGTCCTGCGTCCTCCTAGTTGTGGCAGCGGATGAAGAGACAGTGAAATGTGACGAGCTGCGTCTGGGACAATATCCTATATATGGTTTAGGGGCCATGGTTTGTGTCTGCGGGAAAGGGAAGCTGCTTATTCTTGATAGATACAGCAGCTGTAGGACCTGCACTACCTGATATGACTAGGTGATATGGGGGTACCCGTTTTTAAAAAGAGAACAGTGACACATAGCAACGTATTATGTTTTACACACACTTACATTTGATATTCTAGAAACTATAACACCTACAGAAATAATATGATAAAAATACATTGGCAATATATGATTATGTAGAGGAAATGGAGGGAGTTGTATTTGTATTCATAAATTTAACTAAACGGGAGGAATATAATTCTTTCATGATTAAAAATGCATGTGTTTTTTTTAAATTATATCCCACTATCTATATAATTGGATATGTCAATATATAGTATATAACTAATATATTGTTGTTATATGTTCAGTCATGTCTGACTCTCAGTGATCCCATGAATTGCAGCAAGCCAGTTACATCTGTCAGTCACTGTCTCTATGCGCTCCATCAACTTCATGTTCATTGCTATCCATCGCAGCCTCTGCCGTCCCCTTCTTTCTGTGCCTTCAATCTTTCCCAGCATCAGACACTTCTATAGGGAATCCTGTTGTCTCATGATATGTCCAAAATATTTTCGCTTCAGCCTCATGATTAAACCTTCTAGTGAACTTTGTGCCTTGATTTCCTGAAGTATTGATTAATTGGATCTTCTTGCAGTTTAAGGTCTTTAATCCGTTTTCTCCAACACCATAATTCCAAGGCATCAATTCTACGGCGCTTAGACTTCTTTATGGTCCAGCTCTCACATCCCTATGTTACTACTGGGAATACCATAGTTTTAACTATGCGGACCTTTGTTCATAATGTAATATCTTTACTTTTTACTAGCTGGTCCAAGCTTGCCATAGCTTTCCTCCCCAGAAGCAAACATATTTTAATTTCATGGCCGCAGTTACCATTTGAAGAAATCTTGGATCTGAGGAAAATAAAATTTGTCACTGCCTCCGCTTCTTCCCCATCTATTTGCCAGGAAGTTGCCGTTTGCCATGATCTTCGTCTCTTTAACGTTGAGCAGCAGACCAGCTTTTGCACTCTCTTCTTTTACCCTCTTTAGTTCCTCCTCCTTTCAGCCATCATAGCAGTATCATCTGCTTATCTTAGGTTGTTGCTATTTCTTCCAGCAATATTTCTTCCTTCTCTTTTTTTTTTTTTTTTTTTATCAATTTGACTTTCTTTTTATCCACTTTAATAACCCTATTCCTTCCACGTGTAAAACCATAGCCCTTAACATAGTCCGCAAGACTTGCAGTTATTAAGTTGGCCCTGTAAAGCAACCCACCAACGACTTGCGGTATAAGGGTGAGAAAAGGCTATGGGATGTGGAAATTTGAACTGCGCGCCCACAAATCATTTGATCTGTCAAGCCCGTAACTGTTACGTTCCAATCACGCTATTAAATTGCAACAAATTCACTGGCATTCAAGCCTGTAACCCGCAAAGGGAACCAAAAAGCCAATGGGTACTAGAGGGGACCCACTAGTGGGTTAATGTCCAATCCGTAGCACTATAAATGCAAATATACACACACTTCTGTACATATAATAAAAGTGAAAGTGATGTTAGGTATTAAAATACATAGCACAACATTCTCAGGCTTGCAAATCTGCAATATAAATTACTTTATTTTCAGTTTAATTTCCGTGTTATATCGATCCCGGCAATCTGTGTGTTAATACATATAATGGAACTCGCATGGACTAGAATATCATATTTACTGCTTTATCGATATTGCATTATTTCTGGATTGTGGGTCCGATCGCAACTCGTAAGTGAGACCCGTAAGGCTTTGAAATCTAACCTCCATTTTTCAGTGATGTAATGATGATGATCTCTGTTGCCATTAGCTCCATCTAAACCCGTAACTACTGGTTTGACTAATTGATCACGTTCACGGCTGCACATCCAACGTGCGACAAATGGTTTACAGGTTGGCGTTTCAAACTCGTAACTCGCCCCCCTGCTAGAATTCAATAGCTCTGTAACATGTCCATATTTCAAGCCTGTAGCCGTTGCGTTTCTCATGTTGCACTTATGTGCTGGGAATTTAATAGGACTGTTAGTCATGCTTATGGATAATATCTCAGCCTTTTTAACCTATTTTGTACACTTTGTCATATGTACCATATAGCAGACGTATCATAATGTACATCTCTTTAGAAACCTTATTAATGATTCTAAGATGTATTATTTACACTGGCCCGATAATAAAACAAAAGATTTGCATCAAGTGAAAACAACACAGGACTATTACTTTATTGCAGGTAGAACTCTCTTCTTGTAAATGGTTACAAAATAACTGTAAAATTGTAATAAACTTTTAAAATTATAGGCAGGCATATTAATGGAATTATGTTATATAGAAGATTCAACAATGAATATTTGAGACCAAGATGGTAATACAGAGAAAGAACTAGAAGAGTCTAAGTAGGACAGAAAGCAAACTTGCAATAAAGCCCCAAAAGCTTACATGTTTAGAGTAGCTTTGATGGTTTCTATGTGATACAAGTCAGGAATCTCATGGAGTTAAATATTTAGTTGCAAATTAGACAAAGGGAATGCTGGAAGTACTAAGTTGTTTATAATATGTACTTTTAATGCAATCAACAAAATAAAGTGTCAGTGATACCATGGTGAGACACGTAGAAAATGTTTCCACCATGATCCTCCATTTACTAGCTCCACCACTATACCCTAGGATCTTTGCATTGGTCTCTAAGTGTGAGGGCAGCGTGGGGGTGCAGAGGGCTCATTGTTATCCCCCTCACACTCCGTAATCTTGTCCAGAGGCTGTGCTCTGTTGACTTATTGCTCAAGCTGGGCTGATTAAAGATATTCTTTATTATATATTGTCCATCCTGTGACTGGTGCTGCAAGCCTCACTATTGCATAAGGGTTGCTTGTTTGGTTTCTAAGCTACTATAGGTTGTGGCTTGTAAATAGCAAGTTTACTCACTCTTTATACCCACTGGCTACTCCTTCATGCCACCTGGGTGGAAAACTTTTCTGGTTAGGACACTGAAGGGGTTTGGAACACTATTTTGTTTTCTCTAAGGCATTTCAAAGAGCATGTTTTAAAATGTAAACATTTTTTGCATGCAAAAATAAGTAAATACTGTTTAAAAGTCCTTGATATGCAGATAGCCTACTGTAGTATGTAGCTTTTAATGGCAGACAAGTATGACTCATACTAGATATGTTGCTGCTCACTGGCTATCTTCTAATATTTTGGATTATATATATTGTGCTCTGAGACATTTACTTGAAAAAAAGAAAACCCAGTGTGACACATTAACAAATAACCTCTTTCAAATGGCGCAAGGAAAAGTGACCCTTTAATCTTTAGTATTTGAGGTATTTTCTTGTACATCTTATCTTACAATATATATATATATATATATATATATATATATATATATATATATATATATATATATATATCAATTTTAAAAGAAGAAAGGTTCCTTAATTCCTATAACATTTATCTGTGAAGATCCTGAAATAAACTCTGCAACACAAGAACCAGTCCGATGCACAAACTATACAGCCTATGGTAAGTTTTCTGTATGATTGTTAAATTGAATGGAAGCATTTTACACATTTTGCCAGTGTCACAGAATATGGGATTCATTTCCCCAATGTAAATACAATGCCGTGATGTAATCTCACCATGAATCTGACCCATAAGATAGACAAATACAGAGGGTTCCTCCTCCATTTGCCAAATCTTATGATGAGAATTCCATGTTGTATCCTCAGCCAATCACAAATCATATCCTGAGATGTATATTCAATTATTGTATATATGAATTAAAGAGCAGGTTACAACGATTTTTTTTTATTTTCTATTAAGGAACAGTCTTAGAGAACATTAAATATATATGTAAAATGTATGAAACATTCCAAGTTTGCCATTTGCTCCCCCATGTTTATGGAGAGCAGGCATTTCATTGGCACATCAATGAATATGATTTTTAATTTACAACTCGCTAACGTTTTTGTAGATCAATTTATTTTAAAGCACAAAAATTAAAAACAGTTTATTAAACTAATACGTTTACTTAAAGAAATGCTTACTGTTAAGGCTTTCATGCATTTGGGGAATATATAAGATGTTGGACAATGTAATAAAAAGCATTTTTTTATCTTTTCATTTAGTTGCTTAACTATAATATTTATTTTTTTATAGCTCCCTGTTTCCCTGCACCTAATATAACTTGCAAGGATTATGGTGGAAATGTAACAACTTTTTCAGGAAAAGAAGTTGGGTTTTATCGACCTTTTCCCTGCCGTAACGTGTAAGTAATCTTCTTTATTTTGCTAATCTACAGCCTCATTAAATTGTGATTCGGCCAATTGAATAGGGCTCTATGTAAGCACAGAGCATATTTTTTTTACAGAGGTTTTTAGTTACTGAACTTCTATCCAAATCAAGGTCTTCACTAACTAAAATCTTCTGTAAAAAAAATTGCTCTGTGCTTATATAGAGCCCTTTTCAATTGGCCAAATCACAATTTAATAAGGCTGTTAATTTGTCAACCAAAACATTAGACATACTGTGAATTGTATAGGTTTTATTCTATCTATCTATCTATCAATCTATCTATGAAACTTTTTTTTTTTATTCAATATCTGAGCTTCAAGTCATACTTATGTAGACACGACAGCCCAGGTCTTATCTTAAAGGGATACAGTTAAAAGCATATCTAAGTTTCCCTGTTTTAACCTTGTTCTAATCTGACACATGTTGAACTCCACATTGTAAGTGCAGGACAGTCTTTTCCTGCATGACTGTGTGAACCAATAGAGAGCTGATGACTGAAGTGTGCACTATAAACTGCTATATGGAGTTTGCAGCTCACTGCCTGCTCTTTCACTCTGAGCATTGGCCTATAGGAATGGAAGAAGGAACAATTACATGACAACCCCAATAGAGGCAAACAGCAAAAGCAACATTTAATATTTAATAATTATATATATATATATATATATATATATATATATATATATATATACTTTAATTGTGTTGGATGCTGTTTATACTTTTAAGGGACTTGTTTTATCTCTTGTCCCTCTAAAGTTAAAATGTGATGATCCGAGATTAGGGGCTATACAAGCTCAGAGCCACCTGCTATAGGCTACAGGTTATCTACCCACAAGGACGGTTGGGTTATTTGAATTCTCGACACCAGCACCCTGATATCTGGCTCCTGTATCAGTCAGAGTCTCCATCAGGAATCAGCACCTCCAGGAGTCCCAGTAACCTTCCTGTGGTAGTGATCAGGACAGGTTACTTAGATGGTGGAGATAGGTTCAGTATCGCAGCCACCAGGAACATAAACAGAGACATACAATTTCTATATGCCTCAGAGTGAAGTGATTTATGTTTTAAATGTCAGCAATATTTATAGCAGTTAGACACATAGGGGGTGTACACAATGTAACAATGAGGAGTTGGCAGACAATCACCAGAGATAAACTTCACATGTGGTCTAACAGTAGTTTCCCGAGAATATTAGGCTTAACCTCCAATGCACATCCTGCCGTCTCTATCACATATCGGACGTGATTAACTTTATCTGGCAAACCATGGAACAAAGCAGATTTACAAAGACAATGGATGTGTTTATGCAGATAATCCATTGCTTGAGCCAAGCAGTCTGTGCTTTTATGGTGGCTCAATGGCCCAACACCCAGGCAGAGAAAAAGGGGTCTATGACATAAAATAATGTCTGTGTTGTCTCGCTGTAATGATTAAGCTAATAATCATGTATTTTATGCCACTAATTTGTCACTAGTTGTAATGCTTTACTGCAAAACACAATCATTTAATTTTTTTTTTTTAAATGCTGTGGTCAAATATTTCGATAAGATCTTTTGGATAACGAAAGTTTGTAATGGCCAAAATATTTTTAGAATGCAAATAAATGCAGCTTTTAAATCTTTTAGTATTATATGGAATTCTTCTTCACCAAAAGCTTCAATTTTCTTTACTCAGGTGGTTCATGCAGCTTCTGTCTCAACAGGGTGTGTCTTTGTAAACTAATGAGCCTTGCATTCATTCTAATGAAAGAAAAGTCAATTCCAGCTGCCACATTCTCATAGGTAGCTTCTAGCTGCTCAAAGTGCCCTTCAACCTCGATTACTAAAAACTAAAGTGATGTATTCCACAGCAACATAATCACATATTATAATTGTCCAACTACGAGACGTTATCACTCTGTTTGCGTGGTGTGTACGACTTGGCAATGAGCTTCAGAGGCGAGCCGTTAAACTAGGAGCACTTAGCGGGACTTTGAAAAAAAAAATATGAGACGGAAAAATACGAGACGTGGCACTTAGAAAGAAAAAGATACGATACGCAGAAAAAAATGAAAACGAGGCTACACGACCCTGGACCTGAAAAACAATGCAAACCGCATAGCACTTTACACATCACACTACGACCTACAAGATACACTATTACAAAAACCGGAAAATGATCACGAGACGCGTACCACATTAATAACATTACGACTATACAATTCCGCTTTACACAATAAACCAACGGCTTTACCTCGCGCATGCAGCCTATTTAGAATGCACACTTCAAAAATTCATTACACTTTATAAGCAGGGCACCAACACTCAGAATGTATATTCTATGCAGATGCAAAATACAAACAGATTGTTAGCTCTTCAGCCTATTGCTCGCAGCATATATCAATTATAAATACTTAAAGCAGGGGTGTCAAACTTGGTCCTGGAGGGCCACACCCAGGCCTGGATTTGTGGATATCCTTGCTACAAGCAGGTGAGACTATTGCTTCTGCAGTCATCCTGACTGACTCACCTGTACACAGAAAGGAAATCCTCAAATCCAGGCCTGGGTGTGGCCCTCCAGGACCGATTTTGACACCCCTGACTTAAAGTATATTAATTTATTGCATAAATAATTATTACTTAATTAATTATTCAAATAAATCATTAATTATTACTTAACTACCGTATATACTAGAGTATAAGTCGACCCGAGTATAAGCCGAGGCACCTATTTTACCACAAAATACTGGGTAAAATGAGTGACTCGAGTATAAGCCGAGGGTGGGAAATGTGCTACCCCCTGTGTCCCTCTTGTGCCCTCTGTGTCCCCCCTCTCTCTCTCCCGTGTCTCTTCTCCCCTATCCCTTTCCTGTGTCTCTTCCCCCTCCTCATTCTCAACCTCCCTCCTCATTCTCAACCTCCCTCCTCATTCTCAACCTCCCTCCTCAACCCCACTCCTCAACCCCACTCCTCATCCTCAACCCCCCTCCTCATCCTCAACCTCCCTCCTCATCCTCAACCCCCTTCTCAACCTCCCTCCTCATCCTCAACCTCCCTCCTCAACCCCCCACCTCAACCCCCCATCCTCATCCTCAACCCCCCTCCTAAACGCCCCTCCTTAACCTCCTCCTCCTAAATACCTACCCCTCTCCCCTTCCCCTCACTTACCTGCTTCTGCTCCGGCCTCTGCTCCCTCCGTCTTGACGCAGCGCGCATGTGACGTCACATGCGCGCCACGTCATTAGCATATGACGTGGCGCGCATGTGATGTCACATGCGCGCTGTGTCAAGACGGAAGAAGCAGAGGCCGGAGCAGAAGCAGGTAAGTGAGGGGAAAAAGTAAGGATGGGGGTTTAGAATGAGGAGGGGGTGGTTTAGAATGAGGAGGGGGTGGTTTAGAATGAGGAGGGGGGAGGGAAAGAGACACTGGGGGGGGGTAGAGAGACACTGGGGGTTAGGGGGGTGGGGGTGGGGGGGAGTGACTCGAGTATAAGCCGAGGGCCCTTTTTAGCCTTTAAAAAAGGGCTGAAAAACTCGGCTTATACTCGAGTATATACAGTACATATACATCGAAATATATATCTCTCTCAGAGGACCAAAAGTACACGACATGAGAGGCTCGCAATGATCGCCGACGGCGCTCAGCGCACGCCTTGCAATGAGCGCCGAAGGTCCTCACAGTACAAAACGGTTTCAATTATGTCTCAAACAGCATTCCCATGGCTTCAAATTTTATTTAGCGTCATTTTTTGACGGGCAAGTCGCTAGTTTTATATATAAGGTAATAAATGTATGACTAATATTTTATTATCCTTGTTAACAATTCTGAAAACATGTTGCCTATTTCTAGCGTAGTTCTTTGGGGGGAAAAAAAGGATATTTTACATTTGTGAACACAGTGGTCCTTTAAGAAGTGTTAAAAACTGCCTATATATTGTACAAGCAGTTTTTTTCTACAGTTTATAATTCTTTAGATATCCAGTGTTGCCTATTAGGCTCTTTTATGCTAATTATTAGCTAGGAGTGCTTGGGGAACATTGTTTTTGCCTCCCCATAAAACAACAAGCAACCTGTGGTATTAACTAGCACAACAAAACAGTTAAATAATGTTTGTTGCACCAGAAAGAGCACTTTTAATAACGTGCCACAGGGTGCTTTCTTTTCAAATAAAGGTCCCAGAGCATAAAAACATATTCAGAAGCTTAACTGCTGTTGGGGGCTTGCCCTCTGCCAGCCAATGAGTTACAGACTAAACTATGCTCTGTGCATTTCCTATTAATTTAAATTAAGTTTAAACAGGCTTTACTTAAAGGTATATTTAAGTTTCCTGGATTATGAGTGCATCTGATAGAGGAGAATTAATAGTGTATGAAAAAAATGTTTTGCTTGAAAAGATACCAAAATAAACATTTAAAAACTTTCCTTGGAGTTAGCAAAATGTCTTGTAATTTCTGGATTAACACCCTCTCCAAACCCAGGCTAAATTAGCATAACATTAAAAATGTTATGCCAATCAGGAGGACGCAGAGGCTGAAACATTTGCATCACAACCTGCGGTTGCTGTCTGAGCTGCAAAGCAGCCTGGGATCTGTAGTTAGGCACATGTTAGAAAGTGCTATGCATTTTCATATAAGAGTCTATCTGTGACGCATATTAACACTAGATTACAACCCTGCAGGTTGTTTGTTCCCTGCATCAACTGCTGCTACTGTGTTTTTTTTTTCTTTCCCTGTCTCCTTGTGGAAAATTTCAGCTGTGACCCCCCTAGGGGTGTGCACATCCAGATACCAGTACCCAGCATATAAATATGTAAGTAGATTCAACTTTTCAATATAATACATCTTTTTCTATTAATCAGTGGCTGTTTTTTAGGAAACATTTGAAACCCAGGAAACTTCTATATACCTTTTTAATATGTTTTCATGCAATAAACAACTTTAGTAATGTTTAAAATATGCTCTTTTAATGACAAAAAATATGTTTGATGTCCCTTTTAACTAGTATTCAGGAGCCTCTAATTTACATAATTATGTCTCACAAAGAATGCTTAGTATCTAAGGAAGGATTTACCATAGAAAAATAGCAAACACAAAGTATATCTGATTTTTCATGGTCTTTAATAATCATAATAATAATTAAAAAAACTGTTTTGGTGGTGACTGAATCCCTTAAGAGATTTTTGGAGGTGGGCTTCAAAGTTTACTTGATTTTCAAACATAAATCTGTTTGTGTTTTTTTATTATAAACTCTCTAAATATCCCTTAATAAAATGCAATGTTTGACCAGAAAAAACACAATATTATTGTTTATTATTTAGTGATTTGCTTGGTTTTGAACCTTGGATTGATTGCTGTTGAATGAATTACTACTTAGACCTTTTGCTACTAGATGAGAATTATTGAGCGGCACTATCCTGATGAAAGGTTATTTAAATGTGTAATATTGACCAATGTCTGTTACTCAGTTTTTTTGTTGCATCAGCAGTTTTACAAGCACAAACTGTGTTTCCATGCAGAAATGGATATTCCTACAAAGTTGCGGTGGCTCTGTCTTTATTCCTTGGGTGGCTGGGAGCTGATAGATTTTATCTTGGATACCCTGCATTAGGTGAGTTCCAAATCCTTTGTACTAGTTGTAAAATTATTATTAAGAGCACTGTGATCTTAGATATAAATGAACATTGTTATAATTGCACCTATTGTTTTTTGTGCTGTTGCTAATTTTCCTTTCAATTTATAACAGAGACACTGAAGTGTCATTTATAGAATGCTCTTAAGAAACATGTGTTTTAAAAAAGTTTAAAATAAATAAATCCAGCCTTTAATGTATAAAGGCGCTCATTGCAGGCAGCGGCGCAGTACTTAGGCTGCGATAAGAGCCTTTGGCGCTCATTGCAGCCAGTGGCACAGTGAGGTTTGCAACTGTGAGCCAAGCGTGTAACTCTAAAAACCCTTAAAAAAAAAAAAAAATAACACACAGGCAGCACAGGGGGAGAACCAGGAAGCCTGGGAGTGAGGTTGCAAGAGATTTTGAGCCATATTTGGGGGGTTTCATCAATCCAAAATAGGTTAAGCAAGGGGAAAAAAAGGGCAGATAAAAAACGTAAAAAATCCTGAAACTGGATGAGAACGAGGCTGAGCAAAGCCAGGCATGTGGGACTTAGAAAATAAAACAAACGGCAGTGAGCGCGTAACACGCAAACATTCAGCATTCACACAGGGGAGAAACACACAGGGAAGGGACGGGGGGAGATAGTGGAAAGAGACACATGGCATTCCCAAGCACAAAACTGAGCGGCCCGTACAGTAGGCGGGGGGAAAGGCTCGCAATAAGGGCCAAAGGCCTCAACAGCTATTTCTGCAGCTCCTTTAATGTTGCTGTAGGCCTCTTGGTAGCCTCCCAAACCAGTTTTCTTGTCGTCTTTTCATCAATTTTGGAGGGAGCTCCAGTTCTTGGTAATATCACTGTTGTGCCATATGTTCTCCACTTGATGATGACTGTCTTCACTGTGTTCCATGGTATATCTAATGCCTTGGTAATTATTTTGTACCCTTCTCCTGACTGATACCTTTTAACATTGAGATCCCTCTGATGCTTTGGAAGCTCTCTGTGGACCATGGCTTTTGCTGTGGGATGCGACTAAGAAAGTTTCAGGAAAGACCAACTAGAGCAGCTGAACTTTATTTGGGGTTAATCAGAGGCACTTTAAATGATGGCAGGCATATGCTGACTCTTATTTAACACGATTTGGAATGTGATTGCTTAATTCTGAACACAGCTACATCCCCAGTTATAAGAGGGTGTGCAGACTTATGCAACCACATTATTTTTCTTTTTTTTTTTACTTCCCTCCACCTAAAATTTTTCAGTTTGTTTTTCAATTAAGTTTTACAGTTTATAGGTCACATTAACGGTAGAAAATGTTCTGAAATGATTTATATGTGTATATATATATATAATTCGAATAATCAGAGTATTGCAGTAAATAGTTATACCTTTTTTATTGGACAGACATATTCATAATATAGCGACAAGCTTTTGAGAGAAGATCCTCTCTTTATCAAGTCAAAAAAGCAAAACTGATACAAATATGAACTAAAAACAGTAAACAGAAAGAGAGGAAAAAAAAATGTAAGAACAAGAAAACTAAATTCATTGGGCGGAGTAAAGTGAGACAGACCAATGTCCTGATAGGTCAGTATGTGTTAAGTCTATAGATCAGGTTGTAGATAAGACACAGCAAAGTAAAACTAAAGAGCAATACATTTCAACATAGCATGTAGCTTACAAAAGCTGCAATAGAAGGGGAGGGGGTGGTATGTGGAATGTGTGTGAGCTATAAGACATTAAGATGGTGGGCTAGAAATGCCATATCCTTGGAATTAAAAAAAATATTTTGAGGTTCTGGATGGAGTGATTCACCTGGGTGAAATGGAGTACAATAACTGTCTTTATGGTGCTTTTTGATGGAGCTTCGGTGGAGGTTCATTCGCATGTGTAGTTTCATGCAAATGAAGCACCATATATTAAATGATTGTTGTGGTGAACTACCCTCATAAGATCCACAACACAAGCTGAGATCCCGCTCTGTGCTGATGATAGCCAGTAAGCTTGAAACTGCTGTACATGGACAGGATTCCCAGCTTGTGTAAAATCCTGCCTTGGCTGACAGATTGCTACCAACTTTTGAGAAACCGATTCGGTCATGTTCTCTGGCAGATCTCTCCACACTGATCTGAGGGATGTGTCCAGTCTTCCTCTGGTTGTGATGTGTGAGACTGGAAGGTATAGGTTTACTTTCTTGTAGCTTACATTATTTATGCAAGGCAATTACTGCTGGCGCATCTGGAACAAGGTAGGCTACAAGGTGCTACTAAGCACATTTACTCTTGAGAACCAGTCTCTAACCTGGATTGTACTGCAGGTCAATTTGTCTTGCTATAGTACATTTACACTGCATCCCAGATGGCACACTGTGATTTTTTTATATGTGTGTTTTTTGATAATTTGTTGCATGTTATTTTTCTTTAAATGTGTTCACTTTTTGGGTTTTCCTATGATTTGACTTATGTGGTTATGCGGATACTTACTATTATGTATATAATCTATATTTTTAATATAACCTTGCGATGCAAGGCTTAATAAAGTGAGTGATTATCACTCCAGCCCCTATTAATATATATATATTTTGATACCTAACTATTTTTGCTCATCTATTTTATTTACATTGATATATATATATATATATATATATATATATATATATATATATATATATATATATAGTAAATAAAAAGTACATCTGTGTTCACATTTGAATGTCTAAAGCAAGTTAAAAAACCTGCTTCCAGCTCAGAGTTCCGAGAAAAACAGTTATTACACTGCATTCTGGGAAGTTGAGCCGGGACACACAAACATGGCCACAAATGCCTCACTCTTCATTCCTTAGCCATTATCAAACATGGCTTCCTTTAAGCTTATGCATGCTGTATTACACAGCTTTAATGCAAAGCCAAGGTTGGAATAAACACAGGCCGAGTATCCAATCCATGTACATGTTTCAAGCTTACTGGCTATCATCAGCATGGAGCGGGATCTCAGCCTGTGTTGTGGAAATTATGAGTAGGTAGTTCACCACAACAATCATTTATAATATGGTGGGCAAAAGAGTGATAGAAGCCCTCCACCGTACAGTAGTACAGTAAATAAAAAGTACATCTGTGTTCACATTTGAATGTCTAAAGCAAGTTAAAAAACCTGCTTCCAGCTCAGAGTTCCAAGAAAAACAGTTATTACACTGCATTCTGGGAAGTTGAGCCGGGACACACAAACATGGCCACAAATGCCTCACTCTTCATTCCTTAGCCATTATCAAACATGGCTTCCTTTAAGCTTATGCATGCTGTATTACACAGCTTTAATGCAAAGCCAAGGTTGGAATAAACACAGGCCGAGTATCCAATCCATGTACATGTTTCAAGCTTACTGGCTATCATCAGCATGGAGCGGGATCTCAGCCTGTGTTGTGGAAATTATGAGTAGGTAGTTCACCACAACAATCATTTATAATATGGTGGGCAAAAGAGTGATAGAAGCCCTCCACCGTACAGTAGTACAGTAAATAAAAAGTACATCTGTGTTCACATTTGAATGTCTAAAGCAAGTTAAAAAACCTGCTTCCAGCTCAGAGTTCCAAGAAAAACAGTTATTACACTGCATTCTGGGAAGTTGAGCCGGGACACACAAACATGGCCACAAATGCCTCACTCTTCATTCCTTAGCCATTATCAAACATGGCTTCCTTTAAGCTTATGCATGCTGTATTACACAGCTTTAATGCAAAGCCAAGGTTGGAATAAACACAGGCCGAGTATCCAATCCATGTACATGTTTCAAGCTTACTTGATATATTTAATATCTGGTGGGCAAAAGTGATAGAAGCCCTCCACCATACAATAGTACAGTAAATAAATAGTACATCGGTGTTCACATTTAAATGTCTAAAACAATTTTCATGGAATTCTGAGCTGGAAGCAAGTTTTTTTTTTTTAACTTCTATCGCTCTTTTGCCCACATATATTAAATGATTGTTGTGGTGAACTACCTACTCATAACGTCCACAACACAAGCTGAGATCCCGCTCCACGCTGATCATAGCCAGTAAGCTTGATACCGCTGTACATGGATAGGATTCTCAGCTTGTGTAAAATCCAGCCTTGTCTTTGCATTAAAGCTGTGTAATACAGCATGCATAAGCTTAAAGAAACCATGTTTGATAATAGCTATGGATTGAAGAGCGAGGCATTTGTGGGCACATTTGCATGTCCCAGCTCAACGTCCCATAATGCAGTGTTATTACTGTTCTTCTCGGAATTCTGAGCTGGAAGCAGTTTTTTTTTAACTTGCTTTAGACATTTAAATGTGAACACAGATGTACTATTTATTTACTATATATATATATATATATATATATATATATATATATATATATATATATATATATATATATATATATATATATATATATATATATATATATATATATTCTCTTCCAGACACCATATTTCTCACCCTGTTTCCCTGGTTTCCTGAGCCCACTGCTCCATTTCCACAACTAAGACACCATATTGCTCTCTCTGTCCCTGGCTTTCTGAGCCAAATCCCCTCACCCATGCACCCCTGGTTACTCTTAATTTATTGATTCAAACAAATTCTTTACAGCTGATCAATAAGCAACACCTGCTAACTAGTCATATTAATCCTTCACACAATGTTTCCTCTTGCCTTCTTCTTCCTTGTATGCCTCTGCCTTTTCCTCAGGCTCTTCTTCTCAACTGCTCCCCTTCTTTTCTCTGACTTAACCATCTCACCTTTCATGTCCTCCTCTTCTCTCTTATGCTCCCACGAGCTACCGTACTTTTAGCTAAGCTGTGTTCAAATTGTGTGTCTCCTGAGTTTCCCCACTTGCAGTTTACATTATCCGACCACTAGGGGCAGATAACATATTGCATACTACAGCCATTCACTTTACACTGACTTTACATCAGATCCCTTCCCTCTCCAACTAATGAATAACCTTCTAACTTTTCACACTGTCCTACCTATGTAACCCTAACTTATACAATTCCTTCCTGACCACAGATACTGGCGATCAGACTCCTCCCTGGATCAATACTCCCTCTCTAATTATCCAGGATAGCCCTGATGCCCTTTTTATTAAAAAATATATCCAACCGCTGTCGCCACCTTGCTTGGTAGAGAATTCCACAGATTAACCACTCTTACGGTGAAGAACCCTTTTCTTTCTTTCTTTAAGGTGAAATATTTTTCCTTCTAACCTCAAAGGATGTCCTCTTGTCAGTTGAAAACCAAACCTCTTGGCACAAAAAGTTCACTTGACAAAGCCTTGTATTGACCCTGGATATATTTAAATAAGGTAGTCATATCCCCTCTTAGATGCATTTTTTCTAGAGAAAATAAGTTTAATTTGGTTAGTCTTTCTTTTTAACTTAGCCCCTCCATTCCCCTTATTAGTTTTGTTGCCCTTCTCTATGCTTTTTCCAGCTCTACAATGTTTTAGGAAGTGGTGCCCCAAACTGTACTCCATATTCCAAATGAGAGAGTACTAGGGATTTGTATAGTGGCAGAATTCTATTTGCTTCCCTTGCGTTTATACCATATTTAATACATGCTAATATTTTATTTTCCTTTGCAGATGCTGCTTGGCATTGAGCACTGTTTCCTAAATGGTTGTCCACAAGCACTCCCAAATCCCTTTCAATATCTGATACCCCTAGATTTGCTCCATTAAGATTATAAATTGCATGGAATGCAATTTTCTTTCCCAGATGGATAACTTTACATTTATTCGTATTAAATCTCATCTGCCATTTAGTTGCCCATTTCTCTAATTTATGCAAATCCATTTGGAGGGAAAGTACATCATTATCTGATTCAATTACATACAGATTTGTGTCATCAGCAAAAATTGAGACAATACTTTCCAATCCTACTTCTAAGTCATTAATAAATATGTTAAAAAGGAGAGGACCTAATACTGAACCCTAAGGAACCCCACTTACCACATTAGTCCAATCCGAGTATGTTCCATTTACAACAACCCTTTGCTCCCTGTCTTTTAGCCAGCTCTCAATCCATGAGCAGATATTTACTGCAATTCCTGGATCCCTTAGTTTGCACAATAGTCTTCCATGTGGTACTGTATCAAAAGCCTTTGCAAAATCCCAAAAGACTACATCCACTGAGTTGCCTTGATCCAAGTTTCTACTAACCTCTTCATAGAAACTAACTAGGTTTTTTTGACATGACCTATCCTT
Source organism: Discoglossus pictus (assembly GCA_027410445.1). Classification (NCBI taxonomy): domain Eukaryota; kingdom Metazoa; phylum Chordata; class Amphibia; order Anura; family Alytidae; genus Discoglossus; species Discoglossus pictus. Next base: position 162,436,077 of record CM050170.1, read on the forward strand.
CATAAATCCATATTGTCTCCAACTTATACTCTTTTTTTAAATAAACATGTTCTTGTATACTATCCCTTATTAACCCTTCTAAAACCTTTCCCACTACAGAAGTAAGGCTTACAGGTCTATAATTTCCTGGATTCGTTCTTGCTCCCTTCTATAGGTATCACCTCTGCCTTTCTCCAGTCATCTGGTAGAGACACTGGCCCTCATTCAATTGCGATTTGGCCAATTCAATAGTGCTCTAAATAAGCACATAACATATTTTTTTTTAAATAAGTTTTTAGTTAGTGAAAACCTTGTTTTTGGATTGATGATTACTAACTAAAAACTTCTTTAAAAAAATATGTTATGTGCTTATTTAGACCCCTATTCAATTGGCGAAATCGCAATTGAATGAGGCCCCCTGTGTTTATTGAATCATGAAAAAATTACATCTAATGGTTTGGCTATTAAAGAACCCAGTTCACTCAGTACCCTTGGGTGTATTCTATCAGGACCTGCGGCTTCATTAACATTTATTTTTTTTCCAACCTCTTTTGGATTTCTTTTGTTAACCAACTATTAGGTGAAGTATGTGTGTTTGAGAGAAGAGTTTACATTTCTGCAGACAGGACTTTCAGTTATTGTTCTGAGCATGTGAGAGAAAGGGGTAGATGTCAAGTTGCAGAACATCCAGTAGTTTAATGGACCATGGTAGTGCCTTAACAATATGAGAGCAATGTTTGATTTAGGCATTGATCATTAATAAAATGTATATTCAATTATCTAAAAAGGCAATCTTGATTATTAAACGTATTATAAATGTTCAGACTCAGCTGCTGCTGGTATTCACCCTCTATACCAGGGCTGTCCAAACTCGGTCCTGAAGGGCCGTGCCCGGGCCTGGATTTGAAGATATATTCTGTGCACTGGTGAGTCAATCAGGGTGACTGAAGAAGTGATTGACTCACCTGTGCACAGCAGGGTTATCATCAAATCCAGGCATGTGTGTGGCCCTCCAGGGCCGAGTTTGGACACTCCTGCTCTATACGGTCAATTGGGGAGGCCACTTTGTCTATCAGAAATGTGCTAAATTCTAACAGACAAAGTGTACCACCAACTCGCCTATGTCCATTGCTAGGAGACTTATTGTTTTAGAGGTGTCCCTTGACAGCAAGAATTTGCTGACAATGATGTTTATAGTCTTATTATTCTTAAAACTCTTTAAACCTGTCTGTCAACCAATCGCCACACCCTCCTGTTTGCAGGCTCCTGTATCGTGATGTGTGCTTTAATATGCAAGTTTTCTTCTCAAAGTTATTGATGAGGAGGGGATTTAAACACATGATAATATTAGAAGTCATTGTTTGACAGACAAGCAGACTGGGATCCAAATTAGCACATTAAAGCAGCTAATTAGTACCTGGGTGCTGCTGCCTATGTAAGACTTAATATTTCAGGAATGGTTCACTTGAAAACAATGACTTATGCAATGTAAAGCTAGTTTTTCATGCTCTGTAAAAACAATAAAAAAACAACATCTTGATTCCTTTTTAATGCTACAAATATCACTATGATTTAGTTCAATCACCAGTTTGTAGCTGTTGATGTTGTAATGCCAAGTTGTAAATAAAATTTGCACAGTAATCTACTCAAACTACTACTCATTACAATTACAAAACAAACAATTTGCTCAATAAATTGGTCACGGAACATTTTTTTACACAAAGTAATTAGATGATATCATTGTTGGCCAAAATCTTAAACAGATAAAAACAATGTGCTATTCCTTATTATATATGTAAACACTGTTCATGGTCTCGCTATAACCAACGTGTAGAGTTTAAGATAGGGTTATTCAAGGACACTGAAACACTTCATCCCCTTTAAGAAATATACTTTTCAAACTCTTGCCATTTACTTAGACATAAACTCTTCTGGGGTTAGTGTAACTGCAAGTTCAAAAGATTTAATGGGACACCAAACACTCCGTAAATTCCTATCATATTTGAAAGACATATTTTAAACAATACATTATTGCTTTAAAATAAATGATTTGTAGTTCAGAACACTAGTATTGAAGCAACACCATAATGGCTCAGGATGAGGCTGTTTACTCCTTCTGTATCCTGCCATGGTAAATAACAACGGAGTTAAGATGAAGTTGTGTTGGGTGGTCTAAAATTCAGAACCGTGTCAAGTTTATGGTAGCTCGCGTTGGCTCCCTCACACTTTGAAATATTTTAAAAAGCTTTACTAAACTATACTTCATTCATTTTAATGGATTACACTGTGTAGTATTTTACAGTATGCTCTCTTAAATGCACAACTTACATTTGTCTGTGTAACCTCGTTTCTAAATACTTAATTTTTTCTAGTATTCCAAAGTCTTCAATGAAATCCTGGTATAGTCAAAGCACATTTTACTCTGGAAAGGTCTCCTCTACCAACTCATAAAAATAGACTTAATGGAAACAAGATCCAGTGGGTTAATCTAGTCCAGGGGTGAGCAATTAATGTCCCAAAAGGGCCACATGAGAAACTCGTAATGTTGTGGAGGGCCAAACCATAGTTTGAACGTAATTCTGCTCAATATTAATTTTATAGCTTTATTTTATTTTCTCAGTGCCAGGAGCAGTATCTACAGAATGCTATCCATCCCAGTTAGTCACAACACTGCTGCTCACAAATTGCCCCCTTTTACAATTGGCAGTGTTTTTTTTGTCCAAGACACAAATTTGTATCCCACTGTAGGCCACTGTAGCGGGCCGCACAGGGACAGCCAAAGGGCTGGATGTGGCCTGCGGACCGTACAATGCCCAATTCTGATATAGTCTCATTATTCTGTCTGCCTTGTAATCAGAATAAAACTATATGCCTATCCAATAAAGTTGAATTCAAGTGTTGTATTAGTTCAGTTTTGGTTATTTGAGCTCTTCTGCCACTTACTCCCTAATGGGCCTGCTTTAGCATCTGTTCGTTTATTCCTATATTCATATGTTACTTGGCCACTCTCGGCTTCTATTTCTTATGTATGTTTTAATGCTGTTGAGTTGATTGAATGTTCAGATAAACCTTTAGAAGTTTTCTGTAAAAATCTTAAATATGAATTTGGCAATTGAGTTAGATATGGATTTAGTGCTGAATCGTCCATAATTCCAAGCAAGATTATGTTGCAAAATGATTTGAGCTATTTTTATTTTTTATTTTATCCACAGGAATGTTGAAGTTTTGCACAGTGGGTTTCTGTGGTATTGGCAGCCTCATTGATTTCATCCTTATCTCTATGCAGGTAAGTTGCAAGCATTGGAACATAAATAACCTGCCAATGAGAATTTCAGGCATCTCTAAGTAACTTAATAGAAGTCTGTCATCTAAGAACTATTTGACCTTCTTTTGAAGCTAAACCATTAAGATGTATGTAAATAGCAGAAGTGTGTAGTTGCTTCCAATATGGAACACGTGTACATTTCTGGTGATTTGAGCAATCAGTCTCCCGCCACACACTCTCGCCTAACACATAGGCAGAAAAATATATGTTGACAATATATTGATGTCCCTTTATAATCAGTAGGTGCAAACTTTCACAGTTATCAGTGGACAGTGTCAAAATTGGCATGACCATATATGCAAGGAAACAAGGGTGAGTTGCTTGAGGGTTTTTTTTTTTTTTTACCTTCCCTTGCATATATCAATACTCCATTTTTACAGTAGCATTTAACAAGCTGCTACATATTTGAGAGAACATTTTAATTTTAGCAGACTGTGCTAGTACATGGAAGCTGAAATGACAGTAATACTCTGTTTTCAAGGCATGAGGGTGGTGGTACATAAATATTTATATGCAAATCTATACAAAATTTGAATTGCAGACCTTGACTTTAGAGATGATTTTTTTTTTAAAATAATTGACTAACTATGTAATAAGTTTTCATTGTTTGTTTATTTGGTAACAGATTAGTAATAAATATAGAATGTTAATTCAAAGTACCTTTTTAAAACATGGAATATTAGTTTTTCAGTAACTAGCAGAATTGTTTCTCTCCTCCCTCTATTATATGCCTATCGCCAAACCCCTTTTCCAGTTCCCGGATATTAGCTTATTGAGCCACCACAAAGGACAGACTGCTGGGCTCCAGCCACTGGACTATGGACACCTCTATTGTATCATAATCAGTTTTGTCCCATCGTTTGCCAACATAAAGTTAATGTACTCTATTTTGGTCTGGACCACTAGACACAGCATTATGTATATTTGGAGGTTGGCCTATTGTTTGCAGGTGCCAGACAGGATGCCAGACTATTAGACCCCATGTGGAGTCAATCTCCTGTGTTTGTCTTCCACTCCCTATCATTGTTGTTTTGCACCCCCCCAGAATCTAACCACTATAAATATTGTTGACTTTCCAAAACTAAATCCGTTCACTGCTGAGACATATATAAATTGTATGTTTTCTTATTTGCTCCTGGTGGCTGCGATACTGATCCTACCTCCACCCTGCAATTAACTTGTCCTGGTCACTACCACAGGAAGGTTACTGAGACTCCTGGTATTTTTACTGCCTAAAATTAAACAAATATTACCTGCTTGGTGTCTCCCTCTGCAGTCCTTGAAATAATACTCTGTAGTACTTACTGTGCAGTGCAACATGCTGCTGAGACCTGGTCCCTTATTGGCTAGGACACTGCATTGCACATCCTGCTCTACATAGTCTGTCTGCATATGCTACAGTGGGCAGTCCCATACCAGGACTACTTTTGATATACGGCTGTAAAAACAGAACTTCTTTAGCACTTCTTAGTAAAATAAAGTACATAAAAGTTAATAGATACATAAGTATATTATATACCTAGTAAAATCCAGAAAACTTGTTTTTAAATAAACAAATTACACCATGTTTTGTGAGCACTACTGTGATTCTTTTACATGGTTCTCTTGACTATTTTAAAGATTACACTTGCCCGTTTCCTGATTGGTTTCCATTTGAATGAATCTAATGTTTTCTGAGCTTGAACTTTTGACCTAGAAGAATTTTAATTGCTTTGCAAAATCATCATATAACTCCTCGAGTCCCGGGTGCTCAGAGTCCAGAGGGTTATACAAAAGATTAGGGACCCTAGTCATTCTTTTGTTTTATTTATGCGAAACATCTGCAGTTTACTCTGCCGTCCTGTATGTTTGACTTGTCGTTGGATCTATTGCTTCTTTTGTAAAACAATTAAAGCAACACCCTGATTTATTGTAAAGAAATGCCATCTTTAAGGTTAGAACATGTGGCTGCATAGACAGTTCTTTCAACAACACATCCTAATTATTAATATTTTACACTCTGTTTGTAAAATAATAATCTAAATAAATTCCACCTGTCAAAACAAACGTGATGGAAAGAAAAGAAGGAAGTGTTATATTTACAGATTGTTGCTAGCTGTAAGTGGTTATCTTTATATTGAAAGGAACTTCCTCATGTACATTCCAAGGCAAAATCTGGGAAGGTTACTTGTAAAAGGACATTTACTTTGTACTATCTGGATGCCCAAAGGTTCAAAATTTCAAACCCAAGTAAAAACCTGTTTTTTAGGAAACTGGCCCTATTCTCTAAGAATGATAATTTTATATGTTTTCAAAAGATACAGTTCTTGCATGCTTGGAAACCGGGGCGGAGACATGCAAATTGACCCACAATCCATTTCCACACTAATCCAAGACCACTATATGCATGGCTCCTCTTAGCATATGCCTGCAACACAGCTTTAATAGAATGGATTTACACAAGTCAGAACACATAACCACAGACAGTCACTGTTTTGATCTGAAATAGATCTCATTCTAATAAAAAAAAAAAAAAAAATATATATATATATATATATATATATATATATATATATTTAAAGCAGTAAATAAAATAAAATATTTTTTATATAAAGAACTGAATAACTGCAGAGTTTTATTTGTTGCACTTAATGCAACAGCTTGTGAGTTGTTTATGGGGAGGTCGTAAGCGAGGTCTTCTACTTATTATCATTGCAATTAAAAGATTACATTTTTATATTGTTTACAAAATGTTTTTCAAATGTGCAATAGAATATAATTGTATTTTAATGTCAATGATGGCATATATTACTATATGTTAAAGTGTGGCAGTGGTTATTGGTGTCCAACAGGCTCCTTTTGAGTCTATGGATGTTGGAGGGTGCAAGATTTTTATATCACTACTAGCTCAAAAATATAATTCTACTCTCTTTTAGTTAATAAAATAACTTAATTAATTGGTACTTAGTAACAAAACCACATCACACATTCTGCCATCTAGAAGTACAATACATTCTAATGATAGGCTGCACCGACCCAACTCATGTAATGCAGGAAAAGGCTACAATATTTTCTGTATTTTTTATATACAGGGAAATCCTGATGAAGGCTACCCCAATGAGCGCTGATTCGCTATATCTCTCTTTTCCACTTTAATTCCCTGCTCAGTGCTAAATTCTGCAATATAGTGGCCCTTTAAATCTTGGCATTGTGCTCACTGATTCACCATAGCTCTGTCTGAGAGATATGGTGGTAAAATACCCCCTTTAGCTTTCTTTTACATAGTGCTCCTGCATGCATGTGGAGCGTTAAATTGGGTGTTCCTTTATCTATATTTGGGATACTGACATGTTTGTGACATATATATAACAAACTATCATCATTAACATCTATGTAGGCTTTTGGTTTAATAGAGAAGATATTAACTTTTTCAGATTAGTTTTTATGAAGCAAGTTCACATCTTGTCTGACTTGGTCGCTCCCTGACATCATGTACTAATTTACTAAGCAGTGGAGGGAGAGATGGGGGACTTAAAATATTGGAGCTTTTGATTTGACACCAGATTCCTGATGGGAGCTATTGAAATTTGACACCATATGCCCTCCCCTGCACATGATCTGAAGCAGACAGCTTGCATCAGTAAATCCAAGCTCTGCTTCTGCAGAAATGTAAACACCCCTCTGTTATATGCAACCCTCCCCAGAATAAAGTGGATGCATCCAGTGAGCAGCCGATACATTATTTATTTTTTTAAATAAAAATTAGTTTAATGAAATGTTTGCTGCCTTATTGCCTAATATTTTGCTACTATACAGTGGCCATTTAATTAGGAAAAATAATGTTACCTCTAAGAGAAAATTGTATGCATTTTGAAAAATGGTAAACAAATTCATTGTATTGTATTGTATTCTAATAAAGGCTACAAAATAATTCACACTGAAAGCACTTGTTAAACAGCCATTATCTACTGCGCCTTTAAATAGCGTTGTCTGAAATTGATCTTTTCATTTGCTCTTCCTGTACTTTAAAAGCAGTTTTATCACTTTCTTTCCAGAATTAGTAAAGATTTCTGGTGTGAGGGATAGTGTAATGTTGGCACAGAACACAGTTCATGGACAGTACAACAAATGTCTAGACTGTGTCAGATTGTCGAGGTTACCGTAACTGATCGACAATTAGAGTTACTCTTACATTGTAATACTTCATCATATTGAAAAGCAGGGTTTTTGCGCAGCTGTTGTGGCATTTCCTCATAATTTTTTTTAAAGAATAAGAAAATTAATATTTTATATGTATTGGATAGAGGAATTCTTAGATTAGGAGGCAAAAGTGGCAACATTTCTGAAAAAAATGGAAAGATTATATTAATTTTGGAAGTTTGGATGAGCTTAATTTGTTAAAATATTTCTAACACTACTACATGGGATGTTTCCAGTTTGCTGTTGGGTACAATGCCAATTTCAGGTAATCCGTGTAAGGATTAATTTGAGAGATATATATTTTCCTTGAAATACCAAAGATTATATATTAAATTGAATATATTTTTTGTAGCCAATTGTCTGTCCAACATGTGGGAATTGTATTGATTTCATTCAGAAGAGTATGTGGTTGTTTATAAATTTGCTAGTTATTTAAGACCTTTATATTTTTGTAACCATATAAGAATATATATGACAATTTATATAAAAATATATGTATATTTCTGTATTCTAAAATATTTTGTAATTCACTTATTTCCATTATTTATGTCATGAGCTGAAATAAAACGAAAATAGAAGATTGTTTAAAAAAATATTTTTTTAACTTTTTAGTAACATTAACTGCAACATGTTCCGTCTAATACAATTCAAAAATTGAAGCAACAATAACTGGCATTTAAAACCGTGTTTAGTTTAAAAGACTGTTATTTTCGTTTGCATTTCTTAATGGTCCTAAACATTTATGCAAGGCAAAAGACTCTTAGCCAGGGGATATTTAATAATGTTAATGTAATTATATTGGTGATATATAATATTTAGTAAGATATTGCCTTTATTAAAGACTACTGTTGCATTTTTTATGGTATTTTGAATAAATGAACTTGTTAGCTAACAAAATGTTGTTAAAAAGCAAATAGTAAAAAAACAACCTTTTTAGTTTTTTACCGATCAGTTAGTCCTGTTAAAAGCACTAAATGATTTAGTTGCCACATACCCACTGCGCAGATAATAGCTCCTATGTATTTAAAGTCTCCTCCCGCCATAGAAAATAAATAGATCTGTATATCTGCATAAACAAATGGTAAATATCTCTGCAGTACAGTTGCATAGAAAAGATAATAAATTAGGAGCGGTATTTTATAAAGTATATACTAGTAATTTGCCCATCATAAATGACAGTATCATATGTTCAGTTGTCAGTGCTATCTTTCTCTGTGCCGTCTCTCTCTCTCTCTCTCTCTCTCTCTCTCTCTCTCTCTCTCTCTCTCTCTCTCTCTCTCTCTCTCTCTCTCTCTCTCTCTCTCTCTCTCTCTCTCTCTCTCTCTCTCTCTCCGTCGCGCTCTCTCTCTCTGTCGCTCTCTCTCTCCGTCGCGCTCTCTCTCTGTCGCTCTCTCTCTCTCTTTCTCTCTCTCCGTCGCTCTCTCTCTCCGTCGCTCTCTCTCTCCGTCGCTCTCTCTCTCCGTCGCTCTCTCTCTCCGTCGCTCTCTCTCTCCGTCGCGCTCTCTCTCTCCGTCGCTCTCTCTCTCCGTCGCTCTCTCTCTCCGTCGCTCTCTCTCTCCGTCGCTCTCTCTCTCCGTCGCTCTCTCTCTTTCTCTCTCTCCGTCGCTCTCTCTCTTTCTCTCTCTCCGTCGCTCTCTCTCTTTCTCTCTCTCCGTCGCTCTCTCTCTTTCTCTCTCTCCGTCGCTCTCTCTCTTTCTCTCTCTCCGTCGCTCTCTCTCTTTCTCTCTCTCCGTCGCTCTCTCTCTTTCTCTCTCTCCGTCGCTCTCTCTCTTTCTCTCTCTCCGTCGCTCTCTCTCTTTCTCTCTCTCCGTCGCTCTCTCTCTTTCTCTCTCTCTCTGTCTCTCTCTCTCCATCGCGCTCTCTCTCTCTCTCTCTCTCTCTGTGACGTTTTCTAAATTCAACTTTAAGTTGATTTATTTTTGGTATTTCTGGTTACAGGAAGACAACATTTGCATGTTTTATTTCACGCATTTTATTAGCATGTTTGTTTTGCTTGAATAATAAAATAACCATACACACACACACACACACACACACAGTTTTCACCACAAGCCGTAGATAGCTAAACCTTCCCTTATTTATAAGTTGGTTTAAAGGACTACTGAAGTGTCATGTCGGTAACATTCTCTTTTAAAGAAGTAGAGTTAATGAGGGAGGGACCATGTATGAAGATATCAAATCTATTCATTTCTCTTGAAAGACTGCAATAATATTATGAAATTTAATATTTAAAATGCTTGTATGCTCTTAGCTCACATACCTGCTAATTTTGTTACCTACGTCATAAACATGGGGAGTTTTCTCCCTAAAATGGTAATTTTAAGCTCTGTACTTGATAATGGAAAATGTTTTTATAAATTAAAAATATATACCGTACTTTAATATATAATATGAATTGATGTGGTAATTGGAGTCTCCGTTGTTTAAATGTGGGCATCTTTATTGCCAGTGCTTTAAATAGGTTGGCAGCAATATGTGTTGAGAGCAGTCTTAGACAATGCAATGACTGCTCCTTTAAAGAAACAGCTGAATATAATAGCTAAACAATGAAAAAAAAAATATGTTTCCTTTATTTTACTCATTATCAAGTCTAGCTTTTCAAAAGAGCATATTCTTCATTAAATAAAGCTATCTATGTTAAAAAATGGAAAGCAGGGAATACATTGTTTTCCTAAACTTGTATCTAAATTCTAATTTGATTTTAAATGTTTGTCAGTGTATTTACATCAGTTTTCCATTAGAACTCGCCCTTCATTTCTAAACTTTATTTTCTCTCTTTCTTGCAGCTTGTGGGGCCATCAGATGGATCTAGTTATATCATAGATTACTACGGAGCTCGCCTTATCCGACTGAGTATTAATAACGAAACGTTCAGAAAAACACAATACTACCCTTAAGTCACTAGTAAGTTTCCATATTGAATTTTATTAAAAACTATCTCCTAAACATCCTTAAATGCAATGGAATTTTTTAAACCTTGCTGGAGCTTTTGTTGCATGATTAATTAGTGATTTGAAGTTTGAAAACAAATCTTAGAGAGACAAAAGAAGATTTGGAGAAGAGGTTTCCAAACTGGTTGGTGTCCTTCATTGATGCAACGCTCAAATGACTAGGATTATCACAAATTGTGGAGCAAAGTTAATAGAATTACTGAAAATATATGTAAAATAATTGTTTATATGTGCCCATAACATACAGAGTAAAGGATAAAACATCAAAGTTGTAAAAAAAAAAAAGAGAGGCAGTAAATTCTGCCATCATCCCCCAAAACATTCAGGTGGTCTTTTAGTAATTTTCAAGTGATTCTCATATACAGAAAAAATGAGTTTATTAAAAGGAACTACTCTTGCTTATATCATTGTTTGACCTGTTTACAGGAAAGTTGTAAATCACTATATTAAATTAAAGGTCTATACCTTATTGAATTATGTTTTTTCTTAAAACTGCAGCATATTTTACTATACAGGCTGTCCCCGAGTTAACAGCAAGATCCGTTCCTGAAAGCATCTTTATACTGGATTTCTATGTAACTTGGATCACTGATGATGATTATTATTATTAACAATACTATAATGGCTCATATGTGATAATAATATTACATTATAATACAAATAATACCTCTGTAATATCAGAAACTTTTTTATGTTTTTTTGTTGTTTTTTTTTAAATTAAAGAAACAACATTAAAACAAACTTGTACAAAGAGCCCCTTCTTCAGTACCTGTCGCCTCATCGGTTTGTCTGTAACCCAGGGACCTTCTGAATTTATAGCTTTGCGCAGATCTACCAGAATTTCACTATAATTTGACTGATTGTAGCCTCTACCAATGTATCTAGCCTATTCATTTTTACTAAATAACAAGTGACACACAGCATTGTGGGAAATATAGTCTTATTTCAAGGCAAATTTATTTAAATCAAATATATAAGCACAAATTAGGCAAATCCATCATCTCACTTATATATATATATATATATATATATATATATTTATATTTATAAAGAAGCATCTAAACATTGTCAGGTGCAGGGGAAGCAGGTGAAGAGAGGAATGCTTTAAAGGGGAGAATTGGGTTGGGATGGGCAACAAGATTACCTGGACATGATTGTTAAACTAGTAAAAGGATTTTGTTTAGCCAGTTGTGTTTTTCAAAGATTGGTTTTGAAACAAAATTTGTTTTGAATTCACATTCCTTTTTCAGTTATTCTCCTGTAGTTTTTCTGTCACGGTAATGTCTGGTTTCTAAACTAATTTATGCACAATGTTTTCGTTATGTTTCATGTATACTCTCTTAAATTACGGTATGTACATTTTGATTTCATTGTCCCTTTTAAATAACGATCACAACAGCAATAGTTCTGTCGTAATCTTATATTGTAGACAAAAAGAATTTCCCTGTGACTTACACCTAGTCCTGTAGACAACTCCATATTTAACAAGATACCTGGCAAGCCAATCTCTAGTGGCCAACGCAAATGAGTTCCAAGAGATGTGTCCAACGTTGTTGCCATTAGCAATTGGATCAATTGAAAAATCAATGAAGAAAAATGAGATACAAAATAAATGCTGTTTTAAGGTTTTCAGTGGAATGACCAGGTTTACAAAGCTGCAAAAGTAGTTTACCTGCTGAACTAAATAGGAAAAATAATATTAAAGCGTGTCATTGCCTCCATTTTTTTTTATTCATATTGGGAGAATATAACGCAGAGATTCCCAAACTAGCCTTCAAAGTTAGCTTGTGCTTAATAATGCTGCATCAGAGGCAAAGCAGCATGGTCTGATATATTTTAGAGCAATAGTATAATTTTTTTTTTATAGATTACACCCATTTTTACAGTTTATCCCTGTTCCCTGTGTTCTCATGTGAACTCAACAAAATAAAAAAATGGAGCAAGCACCTGGATTTGAACCTGGAATTGCTTTGCTGTAGTCATAGGCTCTATCCATTGAGCTGTCTGTGCTGGTGCATAAGATCATTAGCAACCAATGCTTCACTCAGTCCTTTTCCAAAAGGTTCCTGTACCTTGGTTGATTCCTCCTCATTATAGATGCATGCGTACAGAGGGACTAAAGGCACACTACAACCCCTAACTAAAATGCCTGTAACTCAATCAATTCAGCAGCAATTCCAAATGGAAGACCCTTTTCTGCCTTAATTTAAACCCTTTATCTGCTGATGCACAGCACAATTGGTGACTTTAGTGTCCCTTTAAAGGAAGACTGTAGTATATTTGAGGCAGATCTCCATTTTACAATGGACTGTTTATTTCCAAAATGCCACTGTGCCAATAAAACTAGAGCTGTGTTTTATAAAGTAAATGTAGTTTTGTTGTTTACTAGGGTTAGAACAGTACATTGCTTTTAATCTCTCATTGTTATCAGTATCTGCCAAGAGCAGCAAGACTGAAACATAAGGAATGAATTAAGTTTAGGACTATTTGTATTGCTGAGGCTACATTATTTTCCACCATTAGATTTGAAGAGAACATTGTATTGATCTGCAACGTGCAAGAAGTATTTTGCTGCTATGAGATATGTTCACCGTGAGTTGCCTAAAATGACAATTTCTGTTGTTAGAAATGTTAAAATCAACCTCCTTTGACACAGCATAGTTAGGCTGAACTCTTGGAAACAGATTAATATTTCAGTGATTCTGGCACAATTTCTGATTAAAATATTTACCCTCCTTTCCTTGTTCTGCTTTTTTTGTTTTTGTTTTGTGATTTTATTATTCTATACAGAATGCAGAACAATATATTGAGCAAAAAGGAGGTAAAATACACACTTGGGCTGAATAGTCTGATAAAAAGCCTTGATCACATGTTTTTCTCTCTCTACTTCCTATATCTTCTTTTTCTCCCCCCCCCGTCCTTTCTTTCTGCCCTCTCTGTTTTCTCTTTCCCTCTTCTCTCTGTCTTCCCTGTCTCTCCTCTTTACATTGTATCCAGTGAACTGCTCATTTGCATAAAATGGAGCCAATTAAATGGCTAATACAATGTATATCAATTTTCTCTCATGTTTAAAAATAGCCAAAATTGGTTGTTTTTCTTTTCTATATGGGCTTTTGTATAACACAGCTGGACAACATGCAAAATATTATTTAAAATGAAAAATAATAAACACAGCATTTACATTTTTCACATTTATATGCAATTATTATCCTGTTACTCCCATCTAAGGAAGGGGAAACTAAAATAGTAGATTTCACAACAGCATAATTTATTTATATATATGTATGTGTATATGTATGTACAGTTGATATAAAAAGTCTACACACCCCTGTTAAAATGTCAGGTTTCTGTGCTGCAAAAAATGAGACAAAGATAAATTATTTCAGAACTTTTCCCACTTTTAATGTGACCTATAAACTGTACAACTCAATTGAAAAACAAACTGAAATCTTTTAGGTGGAGGGAAGAAAAAAAAATAATAATAATGTGGTTGCATAGGTATGCACACCCTCTTACAATTGGGGATGTAGCTGTGTTCAGAATGAAGCAATCACATTCCAAATCGTGTTGAATAGGAGTCAGCATACACCTGCCATCATTTAAAGTGCCTCTGATTAACCCCAAATAAAGTTCAGCTGCTCTAGTTGGTTTTTCCTGAAATTTTCTTAGTTTCATCCCACAGCAAAAGCCATGGTCCAGAGAGCTTCCAAAGCATCAGAGGGATCTCATTGTTAAAAGGTATCAGTCAGGAGAAGGGTACTAAAGAATTTCCAAGGCATTAGATATACCATGGAACACAGTGAAGACAGTCATCATCAAGTGGAGAAAATATGGCACAACAGTGACATTACCAAGAACTAGAGCTCCCTTCAAAATTGATGAAAAGACAAGAAGAAAACTGTTCTGGGAGGCTACCAAGAGGCCTACAGCAACATTAAAGGAGCTGCAGGAATATCTGGCAAGTACTGGCTGTGTGGTACATGTGACAACAATCTCCCGTATTCTTCATATGTCTGGGCTATGAGGTAGAGTGGCAAGACGAAAGCCTTTTCTTACGAAGAAAAACATCCAAGCCAAGCTACATTTTGCAAAAATACATCTGAAGTCTCCCAAAAGCATGTGGGGAAAAGGTGTTATGGTCTGATGAAACCAAGGTTGAGCTTTTTGGCCCCAATTCCAAAAGATTTGTTTGGCACAGTTTTGGAACTGGGGCCTTAGTTAAGATAGAGGGAATTATGAACAGTTCCAAATACCAGTCAATATTGGCATAAAACCTTCAGGCTTCTGCTAGAAAGCTGAACATGAAGAGGAACTTCATCTTTCAGCATGGCAACGACCCAAAGCATACATCCAAATCAACAAAGGAATGGCTTCACCAGAAGAAGATTAAAGTTTTGGAATGGCCCAGCCAGAGCCCAGACCTGAATCCGATTGAAAATCTGTGGGGTGATCTGAAGAGGGCTGTGCACAGGAGATGCCCTCGCAAACTGACAGTTTTTGCAAAGAAGATTGGGCAAATCTTGCCAAGTCAAAATGTGCCATGCTGATAGACTCATACCCAAAAAGACTGAGTGCTGGAATAAATTCAAAAGGTGCTTTAACAAAGTATTAGTTTAATTTTTTCTTCCCTCTACCTAAAAGATTTTAGTGTTTTTTTCAATTGAGTTGTACAGTTTATAGGTCACATTAAAGGTGGAAAAAGTTCTGAAATGATTTACCTTTGTCTCATTTTTTTACAGCACAGAAACCTGACATTTTAACAGGGATGTGTAGACTTTTTATATCCACTGTATGTATGTATGTATGTATATTATTATTATTTTTGTGTACATTTTTAAAACAAGTTTGCAAGTGTAGTTCTTAAAAAGGACTATTTAAATGTTTGACCACTGTGGTCCTAATAATTCTCATTAGGATGGAACAGCCCAGTGTAAAGATTGATGTTAACACATAAGAACAGTGGAATAATCATTAAAAATATTAACATATTTATTTATTTGTTTCTTTTTTAGATTGGAGAATTTGAAGATGAAGCAAAATGAAGAACTTTTCAACAGGCTAATTTTAACATTTCTGCAGAACCTCAGATTTTTGATTTAAATACTTGGTATAAATAATGTAAACTTTATGTAGACAGGAACTTTATATTTCCATCCTCATTTAACTTCACTTTGTTAGTTTGCACTCATCTGTGCAGCTAATATACTGTAAACATGTTAAAGGGCCACAGAAGTTTTGGTAAACTTCATTAGCAACACTATAACCCATGAGCATATAAGCATTTTAGAGAAATTCCATCTTGGGCTATAACTCGGATGCAAGCTTATACTTCTGGTAGTCACTCTGATTTTTAAAGTGGAAGTCCTGTGCTATTATCTCAATTCAAGGTTCCTTTAATGCCCCCAATATAACCAAAGGCAAATTGTCTGCTGCTATTAATGTAAAATTGAATACACTCATTTAAATTTAAAGGCTGTACTTATTAATTTGAAAAAATAAGTCATGTGCCATTTAAATATGATATTTCAGTGATCCTTACAAAGAAATTAATGTACGAGTTTATCAGGTTTCTTATTTGCCAATGTACATTCAATTAACTTACACTTCGCATTTAAATTTGTTTTTTTTATGTTGTAAATATAACAAAATTAGGATGACATTTAATGCACACAAGACATTTTTATTTTGTTAGGAATTACATTTAGTATTGTTTGCCTATGTCTGTCTTGAAATTATTGTATGTATTAAAATAATGACTATTTATTGAAATTATGTGTATATGATTTTGAAACCACATATTGTTTAGTATTTGTTTATAAATTATTTTAATTGATTTTCAACCAATATATTTAGAACTTTAACCCATTAGTGTATATTACAGTAATTACAAATTTGAGGAGGACTTTTAGGAAAACATTTTTTTAGAACATTTGTGTGGTTTAGCCTTAGCTGCACATAACAAGAAACATGGGCAAAATGTGACTTTTACATTTATTTTCATGTTCTATTGATCCCAGGACTAGAACAGTATTGTCATTCATTTTTATTATTTTGTACATTGCCAGATTGCGAGTCTGATCGCATATCGGACTTCTAAATTTTAATTAATTGACTTTTAACGTCCATGTTTTAATGATGTCGTGATGACGGTCTCATTTACTATTGATGGTTTCTAAATCGGTAGTTATGGCCTTGCTTAACTGATCATGATCACGCTCTGAAATACTACTTACGATTGCATGGTTTACAGTTTAGGCATTCGGCCCTTAAACTGAGGGCTTGTTCAATTGAATCACTCTGTAACTGTAGCAAATTTCAAGCCTGCAGACTAACAGCCTGTATAAGGTAAACTGCGGCCTTGCTTGATTGGAGTAACAATTGATGACGCTTTTAACATCATCAGCCACTGACATGTTAGGAGAGGAGTCATATTTGTTTTAGTGTAGAGGCAGTTCTTCTAGTCAGGTTTGTGATTATTGTTATATGTTATAATTGGTTAAAATAGAACAAAATGAAAGCGTTAGTGGCCTTTTAAATCGGTGTTGGATATGTAACCTGATATCTGTTAGTGTATATGGTCCTTTATTTTTACATCATAATGTTTTGATTATTGTAGACTACTGAGAAATCTCTACTATCTACTAAAAGCACGTGTGCCCTAACTGCAAAGTAAATTCCCTAAAGCATTGCAAGTGAACTCCTATGGGTCAGTGCTCCGAGTGAACTTCATGACACAGCTGAAAAGTAAGGCATAAATCTCCATTGAGTTTTGCATTGAAAATAAATTACGAGTTACTTCCTGAAACTCTTGACACCCAAACCCAATGCCAATAAGATTTTAAGGATCATTCTCAAATTGGGGCACTGCTGTAAATGCAAAAAGCAAAATAAAGATTTACGTGTACCTAAGACCACTCGCAACTGGTTTTCAGAAGCATTTAAAGTGACAGCATAGCACAAAAAGCACTACAATATGACATTTATTTGACACTCAACAATCCAATATCAACATATGTGTAATTAAAAAATAAGACGTGTTAGTATTACAAAATCCACTATTTATGGGGTTAATACAGGTCACAAAACCACACTGCCTAGGAACAAACACTCTAATGCATTGTTTACAAATATATAATATTTTAACGCTAAATAAGCACATCCTTATTTATTGAAGCTATAAATACAATTGTCACATCTTTTTAATATAAAAATTGATATCAATAAATAAAAAAACAATTACTTTATATCGGTTTCATTGCTGCAGCCAGATACAGGCGGTTGCAACTACCCTTCCCAATCATTATAAGATTCATAACATGTACATTTCCTATTGGCTCCTACAGCCGTCTCAACTATAAAACTTATTTTGGCTACTCCATGCACAGAAATCTGTTGTGTCTAAGGCAGGATTTACGGCTGTTGGCTGAGTGCCATAATGTGGGGGAGTAAAAGTTTAGAATAGTGTTGTAACTTGAGAAGAAAAATCTCCCGTATTCGATTTACAGCTATATCACAGTTAATACCGTTCGATTAGCATAGGGCCCAAAGAGTCCGTACACATTCAACATCTAATAGATAACATCTGCCATTAAAAAAGTTGAGAAATATGGTTGTGGAGTAACTGTCATTCAATAATTGGCATGTAGTAAAAGGTTTTAAAGGGTTCTGGGGAATAGTGGGTGAGGTAAGTACAGTGTAGGAGGACATACAAATATAGAAAGCACCACAAACCACAATATTACATTTTAATTAACTATAAATGGGCAAGAACATAACAATTTAATCTACATGTGAAATGTCTAACACAGTCACTTCATAAATATAATATAACAGGTTTTAGTCATGTTTATTAGGTAACACAACAGTCTGCTAGATTTAGTTCCATAGAAATGTTCTTTAATATTAATTACAGTACTTTTGAATTCTGATTACATGGATATGTGTTTGCAAATTCTAACAGATGCTAACACTTATGAATTAACAAGTTTGTACTTGAAGGAATTGAATCAGATTTTGGACAAAGAAAAATATATGGGAATTATTACTGAACTAGGAAATTGCCCGTCAAAAATGCCGTGAATAAAATTTTAAGCCTGGCAATGCTGTTTGCCACACAATCTGAGCACCTTCAGCGCTCATCGCCCTTTACTAAAGTTCAAGACAACAATGGGACAATGCAGAAATCAACACAGCAATAACTGAGCTCCTCCTTGCTTTCTTTTGCCAGAAAATAATTTAAATAGGGTGTTCAAAAGGGACATGCTTTCTCAAAATCAAGTCCCAGAAAACTGAAGAAATTTCCAAAATCAGTAAGTGTGTTAGTGTGTAATTTTCGATTTTTTTTTTAGTTATTTTTTTTATGCAAAAAATGTTTCCATACACTTCTCATTCTCCTCTGTCAGATGCATTCGTAATTCACAAAACAAATATGCTTTTAAGCTTACAATTTTTTGAAATTCATACCTACCTCGATGACCACTTTGTTCATGCCATACACTTCAGTGTGATGGTTTGAGGCACGTTTCTAGGACAAAGCTATATACTTTGCCTTCCAAGTAAGAGGCACCCCTTTGGAATCATAGTATGAGACTGCTGCCGCTACATAATAATTATCTATTGCTACTCCTTCAGTATAATTGAATCTGGATGTTTGTGGTTATGTGACTTCTCCAGCTTTGTTTTTATTTGTATCACATATTTATGGCTGACCAATTTAGGTTCTGAATTTTGAAAGAGTTCAACTGATTGAACCACCCGAACATCACATGCGTCCATATATGGAAAGGAGACGCAACCCAAAACATTTAATTTACTGACTACGACTCTGAAGATAGATTTTTTTATATGAGCCTTGGAGATGGTGACAATAGTGACAGGAACACCTTACTATGATACTGACGTGCCTGGTGTCTACAGTTCTTTCTTTGTCAAGAAGATTTTGCAAGGATTTCACTGCTGACCTGCCCTTTGTGTGCCTTTAATCTCTTATGACAGTAGGTCCTGTGTTCTGCAGTGCCTTCCAGAGATAGGGTTAATCACAAAGAACAACAAGGTAGTAATATCAGTAGGTGGGTGCAGGGGAGATAGTGGGAACCACTGCTCTCGAGGTAGATGGACTGGCGAGGCCCCTGACCAGAATACAAGATAGGCACATGAGTTCATGGAGAGATGAAAACCAAAATGTGAGCAGAAGCAGATGTGAGAACTGATAAAGCTCTAGACCTGTATGGTTATTATAAAGTGTCAAAATATACATTTCCAATGGGATATTAGTTTTTCAGGCAACTGGTAATGTGAGCCACATTACCCCCTCAACCTGCCAAGATGTTATTGTGCTACTGTTGTTTTAAAAATAAGTACAGGGCTCTGAATCATATGTCTTAATGGTTTATAAAGAACAAAACTCAAGACAAAAATATTTGTTTTACAGATGTACGGAGCTTTAGCCATCCTCCTTTCTCACTAACTTCAAGTACATCCTGTACTTTTGGCAAAACACTGACTCAGAAAGTCTCAGAACAGTTCACAGCTTTTAAATATCCATTCAAAGTTGTGGGCCATATGTGTTTGATCAAAATGCAATTACTACACTATACCAAGCTTGGAGACTTATCTCAACTTATGAAAAATGACGAAACACACTAACTTAATTGGTTCAGCATGGGACTTGTATCAGGCAATGCTGTTATGATAAATAGCTTCCCATGCTAAAGGTTTCCATCGCTTATATGCATCTTGGCTCACCTCTGCATATGAAGAATAAATATTGTTCCCTGGAAACAGTTACATCACTGTCCCTCAAATTTATTCACAGTTCTAAGTTTAAAGTCCTATAATCGCCCTACGATGGTTTAAAATAACCATCATAAAAAACAGTTTTATCATTTCAGATATAATATCCTTTAACATGGATTGATAATAAAAGTATTGCCATGATGGTTGGCCTCAACAAAAAACGACATTGAGGAGTGAACTTTTGAAGGAGGATTTTATTTTCTTGCTGTATGTTTGATGTTGAAATATAGATTGTAGACAATAAAGATACAAAGAACTGTTAAACTTTTGTCATGCCTAAAAAGTGTCTTATGCAAGGGTTACAAATCTTTTAATCAGACTTTGATTATAAACCTTTGAGTTCTATGCAGAAGTCATTTGCTCCTCTTCATCGTATAAACTACCTATAAACTACAGTAACTGATTCTCCATAGAACCCAGTAAATCAGCTGATGCAATCTGTGATTGGTTGTTCCTGAAACACCAAAAGCAGAGTTTGTTAGAGGCAGACCCCGAGAGATTCAAAATTTGGCTGTGCTCAGCAATTAAAAATATTTATTTTTTACTCACCCCCAAGGGTATTACAATTGAACCTTTCTTTTTATTCTGCATCAAGCATAATAATAATAATGGTAATTTCTGAATTTCATTATTCTTGCCTTTAGAGTTTTGCTATATTAGACTGCCTCCTTTTATCACTGCAGAGTGTAATAGGGTGCACATAAAGAGGTAAAACTCCATATTGCAGGTCGTAGCATACACATTGACATAGACCAACATTGTACTGGCTCCTGAACTAGAAACAGCAACATGAAGTGTCTCCGAATGTGGGTCAGTGAGATGCCCGAACACACCCTAAGAGTTATAAAAAAGGTAGATTGAGCAACTCCTAGTGCTCTATAAAGATAAATCGGTGGCACCCTATAGACATGGATTATCCAACTTCAGTCCTCAAAGACCATTGTTTTCAGGATATCTTGTGTGTGAAAGAGCACACTGTTGTACGTTAAAATTATCTATTTTTAAATTACACTAATGGCACCAAAAAATCCAAAGTTTTAAATGTATGTTTACATACAAGTCTATCCTGCCAACAGTCTGTGTCATGAGTAATAACAGATTGGCGAGTACATGTGCGTGTTGTGTGATTCTCAAAGGGGAAGACTATGATTGATGGCAGCTTTCCCCTGGACTCAGTTTACACTGCACTGACCAGTTAACCATAGCTGTACTGTTTTAGGTGAGCCCAGCATTCCAACCTGCACAGATAGATATCTCAAGATGTTTTGATCAGTAACTAGAACATGCATCTGCATTGCTCAAATTCCAGAGGGGCAAGAGAGCAGAAACCTGAATTTTCTGCCATACGAAAAAAAATGAACTCATTATAAGGTCTGTTCCCTTCAAACTGAAAAAAATAAGCAATCTGACGACAAAAACCTGACCATTGACTTGAATGGGGGACACAGCCTTGCAACCTGTATTATTGCAGTAATGCAACAGCATGTTGGCAGTCTGTTATACATGTAAACACAGAGGGAGCCTTTTATGTTTCAACTACATTACATTTTAGGCAGACTTATCTTAAAAAGCTTTAATCCAGTTTAAATATGTTCTGTCTAATGAATGTAGCACCACTAGAGTGCTCTGCCCTTCTGGATTGCAACCTTAGCATGGTGAAAGGGCTTGTGAACTGCAATGAAGCTGTGAGCTTTACCATGTAGAGTCACCCAAGAGGGGCAGAACATAGCAGAGAGGTCAGACAAATTGGGATCCACTGTAGAAGGAATTGGCAACAAACTTCAGTTTCTTTGCCAGGAAAACCTTATGGATAAGCACAACCGGACGCAAGATGTGCCTGGTGTGCTGAGATCCATAGGACACGACTGAACAACCAAAATGCCACATAGTGCTATGTTTTAAATGTACTCTGTTGAAGACTTACATTTGAAAACTAGGGGACAATGTTTTTGAATAAAGCAAACACCAAATCTCTAAATGATTAGCTTTTAAATGCAATTCTGCTGCAATTGAATTTATAATTTTGGTTTCTGCTAATTAACTTCCTATGGTAAAAACATACTTTAAATGCAACAGCAAAAAAGAAGGTACTGAATCAGAGAACAAACTAACCTTGATAGGTTTGTTAGATGAACATGACAACCTCTTTTAGCTCACTTGCACCATATTCCCAGGAAGAAATATCCTGTAGTATATCAGTCTGGTCTCAATAGAGTAATTCAGCCCTGAAAATACCAGGCAATGCTACCTTGAACAGTAGAAACAGCAGAACTCCAGATGTACATGTACACCTTAGGTGTCCCTCATAAGTACGGGATAGCTGAACTCTCTGAGGCACAGTGAGCAAGGAGTCAACGTCTGGAGACTAAGCTCTAAGGGTCATAAATAGGTGCTCAATAGGAGAATGGACTGATCTTAATAGGTTAGTTTTATCAACAGCCCACTTTGAGAGAAGCCTCTTTTACCTCACTTGTGCTCTTCACAGTGAGAAATATCCTGTAGTATATCAGTCTAGTCTCACTAAACAGAGTGATCCAGCCCCAAAATACCAGGCAATTCTACCCTGAAGGGGAGAAAGAGCAAACCTCAAACGAACATTTCAGCCTGTCTTAGGCCTTGTCAGTGGGGTGTAGCAGAACTCCCTAAGGCACAGTGATCAAGCAGATATAAATGGGGAGTCTTCTAGCCTGCCAACTCTTGGTTTCCATCTGCACTAGACCATGGCCATGTTGTTTTTTGTTTTGTTTTTTTAAATCTCACAATGGTCTTCTAGACCAGTGCTGTGCAGCTGGTAGTCCATGGCCATATGTGGCTTGACAGCTGTTTTCTGTGACCTACTGGTTGCCATAGAGAACATCCTGATAAATCTAATATTATTAAAATAAAACACTTGGGACGTCATATATGCAAATCTTAATTAAATTAATAATAGATATATAAAACATATAAATGTATATATCTGGACATAAACATATACAAATTACTTGATGAGACCCAGCTCACTAGCTGTTAATATATATCCTGCGCATCAGCTAGCTAACTGGCAATTACAAATCTGGCTCCCCACACTAAAAAAGTTGGTCAGCACTGTTCTAGACCAATGGTTCTCAAACGTCTCTAGTCTGGGGACTAGCTGATTACCTTCCAGTGGTCATGGGGACTGGCTAAGAGATCTAGAACATTTTAACAGGATACTTTATGTGATTTACTGAATACTCCTCTAGCTTTGCAATGATTTTAATAGAATATATATAACTGATTCTAAGTTTATCTATAGTTATGGTGATGGCCAGTATAATGTGTTAGGCTCTCCTCATCCCTGAGGACCAGCACATAAGTTCTTATGGGCCGGTACAGATTTATCATTTATATAATCAGTTATACTATTTTAATTAATTACACACAAAACAACTATACTGAAAAAAGTGGCAAAAGATTAAATAACAGGTAAAAAACTAAATCCTTTTGTCCAGACATGGTATATACATTAAAAAGAAATGAATCTGCTGTGCAGAAAGTTCTAAAAAAAAAGTGCTATGCATTGCAGATACCTTTACCTTATAAAGAAAATAGAATGTGACTCCAGGCACTTATGCTAAGCTCTTTTTTGGCAAATCAGCTTTTTTGTATTGAATCTTGCTTGATTGAATAGCACTGGAACTGCCACAGTAAATGCTATTATCTAAGTACAGTAATTAAGGAAATAGTCCTTGTCACTCTAAGTGTATAGGCTATGTCTATTGTAATAAAGTTAAATGATAAAGGAATTTTTAAATAAAGGGCATCTACTGAAGTGTGGTGGCTTTTGACATTCTATGAAAAAGTGCCTGAAATAATTATTCTGGCAATGGTAATATATTCCTTCTACTTATTATGCCTTTAAATAAAACATTCAGAACAGGAGTTACTTTATATTACAGCAGGTTGAGTGTGTCTATATATATTTATGAAGACAGAGAAAAATATCTATCTATAAAAAATATCTATCTATCGATCTATTTATCTATCTATGCAGTATGTATAAGATTAGATCAAGAATATTGTAAAATATACCATTCATGATGAGCTGGACTGGGGGTAACTGAAATATAGCAATATAGTAGTCAGTACTTAAAAAAAAAAAAAACTATTTCAGATCTCATTATTTTGCAAAACAAGACAGGGATTGCACACAGTATAGAATAATTGTATATAATGTTGTTGTTTAGTCGATTCCGACTATCCGTGACCCTATGGACTGCAGCACATCAGGCAACGTCCGGTTGTGCAAATCCATAAAGTTTTCCTGGCAAAGATACTGGAGTGAGTTGCCAGTTCCTTCTCCAGTGGGCTGCAATTTGTCTGATCGCTCTGCTATGAGCTGCCCATCTTGGGTGACCCTACATGGTATTGCTCACAGATTAATTGAAGTACACAAACCCCTTCACCACAACACGGTAGCGATCCATATGGGTAAGTGTATATAATAGTATTTGCAATTTGTATTACAAGAATACGTCTTTAAAATTCAAATAGGAATACAGTAGTCTTTTAAATTATTTAGGGGCCTTAAATATCTGATTCCTTAGGTTTATACATTGTTGTTCATATTTTTGTATGGAGAACGATGGACAGACAGACATTGGGGGGGGGGGGGGGGGGGGGGGTTGTTAAAACACATAACCCAAAAAAGAATAGTTTAGATTCCTATCTGAATTCCAAATATTTTCAGGCAGTCTTGAGTTCGTTGACTTTATAATAAAAAATTAACCTTTAAAATGAATTATTAATATCCCCTCCATGCTGATATAGTCTCTGTGGTGGGCTATTAAATTTTTACACCATCCTCTCTCTTCCTCTTGGTGTAAAGAAAGGTACAGCATATTTAATTAATAATCTTACTGTTTAAAGCTTTGACAAGACACTGTTTGGCCTTTGAAACTTAAAGCTTTAGAAAGGTTAACTTTCCTAACAAAAAGATAAACATCTCTACACTTCCAAGTATATTGTCATTATGTGCTATAAAGTGGTTGTGATGAGAAAGTCATATATATTATCAACAAACCTAGGCCTAGGGTGGCACACAGTCAAGGGTCAGTCTAATTGTTTTCCTGAGCAGTCTAGGTTGTCCTACTATGGTCATTGCAGGGAAATATCTATGAACTTTTCATATTACATATTTGTTTTATTGAAAGCAATGCAATGGTTAAGATTTCTTTCTCCATTGAGATGTGTATCCTTCCAGAAGCAATGGTTAATGGATCTTTTTACCTCACTGTAAATAGTCTTCATGTTGTCTATAACAGCTAAAAAGAATCTAAAGTTTCAAGTATGTTTATAAACACAGTCTATCCTGCTTGCTGTCAATTTCATGATTAATAACA
The DNA here is from genome assembly GCA_027410445.1 of Discoglossus pictus. NCBI lineage: Eukaryota > Metazoa > Chordata > Amphibia > Anura > Alytidae > Discoglossus > Discoglossus pictus. The sequence goes on from CM050170.1 coordinate 162,461,669, forward strand.
GAGAGCCTAAGGCACGGTGAGGACACTGATTGATAGCAGTGTCCCCTGAACTCAGGAATGCACTAAAAATGTATCCCACAACTGACCTATTTATGTGATTCCATCATACCATGCTCTGTACAGAATGATTTCTTGAGGGATAACTGTATTTTTACTTTTGCACCCAACAAAGAGCTGTAGTGGTGTGTCTTAATGCGTTCTCATTGAAAAATACACGTATTTCAAAAATGTAAAAAGTATTTCAACATGCTTTTAGGAGATCTTTACTGTGATGTGGTCCAAACTAAGTGGTCCTTTAAAAATGTTGCACTCACATATTGCAGAGAAATTAAATGCTATTTTTTATCTATTGCATGGCTCTTTCATGCAAAAAACTCTTGTAATGGGAAAAATGCTGCTATCTTAAATGCGTTCTATGTGAATTGCAGTTTTTTTTAAACTATGTATTTGATCGGCAGGAACTAGAGCTGGACATGTCAGGTCTAAACAATAGGGGCTAACTAGACATTGTAGAAAATTGTAAATGTAGGCAGTAAGAAAGAGTCATCCCAAGCTTCCTTTAGTGAACTTGGACCAATTTCCCTTCAAGAGTGGCTGCTGAGCATCTACCTTGAAGCTGTATGATCTGCACTAATGACTGCAGGAAGTTGCTGACCGTCAAGGCTGTCTGGACTGTTTTTTTTCTGAAGGTGCCTCTTTTAGAGGACTAATAGAATTAACTACCTTGATATACACTAGCTTGTGTCTGTGTTTGTTGTACTGCTCAATAACATAAGAGGGTGACTGAGGGGAGTGCTCACATGATCTATCTGATTTAGTATAATAAATCAGGGCTCTTTAACATTCATTTGTGTAGAACATTTATGTTTGATATGCAGTTTTATAATTTGATTTCTATTGCAAATTCAGCACACATAGTGTGACAGGAAACAGATAGAGGGGTAGAGTGAGATAAGATATAGGGAAAGAGAAAGAGGGAGAGTTACAAGAGAAAGAGGGGATATATACAAATACAGATAGATTAAAAAGAGAGACACTGAAGATCCAGCATTAGTATTGTAATGTTTGTTTCACTGTGGGCCTCTGGAATATCATAAAAAAATGTGTGGGAAGAACTCATCCCCTAGTTCTCCAGTCTTGTACATTGCAGGTGTGGTATTATGACTGAATGTATAAGAGTTTGCACAATATCAGATTAATTATAGCAAGTGATTGGAGACTGAGAATGATGTTCAGCATCTCTAATACAATGTATTGACCGTATGCAAACCTCCAGAGAATGATTAGCATTAGTTGGATTGTAATGTCATTTTACTGAAAGAAACTGCATTTTCTAAACATTTGGTTGATAAAGAAGTTGTTACTATCAATGGTATTACATTACACCATATTTGAAATCTTTGCTGTTTAACTTCAGTTTGCATCCCGAGTCTGAAGTTAAACAATAGGAATTTAGGATCTGTGTACTGAACCCATTTATTGCTGAGCTTATTACACCTCTTTCCCCTATGTTCACAAAAATAGACATGGATATTGAGAATTGCATTGGACAGCGAACAGAGCAATGTGAAACACACCCAATGTGGTAGTAGTATATAAGAATGGGAACACACATAATATGTCTCCTTTTATATGCTGTAAATTACTGAGTAAGCACTATATAGCTCCACATCAGTAGATGCAGGGGTGTAGGAAATGGGGGGGATGGGGCAAATCACTTCCAGATTACAGTATGTCTTTCCCATAAAAGCTTCAACCCATAATTTATCATATATATATATATATATATATATATATATATATATATATATATATATATATATATGAATAACCCCTGATATTTTGTAAAAAAAAAAAAGTGTCATCCAGACTACAACAGTGACTACCCAAGAGGGGTGCTGCTAATAAAGAGGACCACAGAAGTGGTAACACTAGAGAGGCCTGGGAGCACAGGTAACTTAAGCCCCTTAAAGTGGGGAATACTGGAAGAGAGAAGCCAGTATAAAGTATTTGGACTGTGTATTGAGAGAGCTGCAAGAATGCTGGATTTATTTTTCTGTTCATGTTATTTTCATGTGCTGGCTGTGTCTTAATATAAATATATAAAGGAATGAAAAGCATTGTGTGCCTACCTCCTTGCTAAAATAGTTGGTAAAAACAGGCCCCGACCCAGCGAGTGGTAGTGCCTTGTCACACTGGTGACAGTGGTGGGATGTACATTGTCTGTGTCTAAGAAGACAGCCTACAGGACAGCATGGAGGACATACTAAAGGCCTTAAAGCAGCCTACAGATGCTGAACAAGAGAATAACAGAAAATTGGCGATCGAGTTAGCACAGAATCAAGCCATCTTGGAGAAACAAATAGAGGATGTGGCAAGAGTTAGAGCTGATGATATTCTTCTAAAAATTACTGCGGATGATGATGTAGAAATATACCACAACATTTTTGAAAGAACTGCCACTAGGGAGGCGTGGCACAAAAGGCACTGGGTCAGCATCATTGCCCCTTACTTGTTTGGTGAAGCTCAGAAAGCTTACATATACATGGATTCAGAAAAGGTTATGAATTATGATGATCTGAAAGAAGAAATCCATGACAGAGTTGGATTTACCAGGGGTGTCAGAAAACAAAGAGCGCCTGCATTGTGGTGCCCAGGAAAGGCTACTGAACAGTGAGAAATTCCCACAGTCTAGACAGCAACCTTCCTGTCTTCTGGATAAATATGACCATGATGGAATATGGAATCCTGAGAAATGGCATGTTCATTTCTAGCCCAGATCTTGGAACAGGTCCCCTGTTGAGAGGTTGAGGATGGGCTCACAGAAAGCCCAAAAGGCTTACATTACAGCTAACACAAAGGTTCCAGTGCTGCAACAAGTTGGGCAGAGAAGTGCTCCTAAATTTCAACCACATTAGAATGTTGTAACTGAAATAACAAAGGATAGAGGTAACCGGCCTGCAATTAGAGATTTTTGTCCAAATATTATGGAAACACCATTGGAGTTCCGCTTTGAAAAGTTATTTGATGGTATTGTCAATGATAGACAAGCAAGGAACTGGCTTGCTGGCAGAGGAGCCACTAAAGAGTCTGCAGGAGCTGCTAAAGAGACTGCAGAGAAAGATAATGAGACTGCAGAGAAAGTGAATGAGACCACAGAGACGGTGAAAGAGACCACTGAAAGAGAATGCTGATGGAGTCAAAGAACCTTTGTCCCTGGAGCAAGATGATATTATGAAAGTGACTGTTGTGTCCAAAGATATAAGAGAAAAGGACAAGGTGTTGTCTCTAGCTGGATGCAAAATCAGCCTCAATATGAAGCATGCTGATCAAAGCACTAGGGAAGATTTGAACCCCACTGAAATAGAAATCTTATGGGTAAGACCAATGAAAAGGTCTCCTGGAGAAACCTGGACAGACCCAGCCGCCTGTCCTTGGTAAATACTCTTGAGGTGAAAAATGATACAAAGGAAAGAAAATGTCTGACAAAGGTCTCTAACCCAGAGAAAGTGGAGACCAAACGGATGAGGGCAGCCTGTGTTCTTACTAAGTAGGAATGTTCCAAGTTTCAAGAAACTTGAATCCTTACTATAGTGAAAAATGAGGAAGATAAGGGCATGGAGATGTGTCCTAATAAAATTGTAAAATATCCCAAGAGCTCTCTGTCTCAAAAGGCGATCAAACAAAGTGTTATGGACAAGGAGAGGCAAGAGGGGAAACGAGTACAGCGAGAAGTAAAAATTAACTCTATTCCAATAAGCCACAAATGTGGGGTGTCAGGATGATGCCAGATTACATTCCTGAATGGAGCCTGCGTTTGAGGACAACAGAGTGTCCTACAGGATGAAGACACAAATGTCTATTTGGGAACAAAGGAAGAGACCTCCTGTCACATTCTGCTACTTTATTTGGACTTGGTAAGAACCTGGTTCAAACCTATCCAGCAGAATTGTGCGGTCCTTTTACACCTCTGATAGCAGAAGATGGACCAAACACCAGTACCACGCACAGGAGCTTGCATCCGGAGACCAGGATCTCAACACCATACAATCCCTTGGAATTAGGATTAATTCACAGATTGATACTTACACCTTGTTTATGTAAGTACAGACACAACTGTCATACCTTTATTAACTGTCACATTTTTATAAAAGTGTATCTCAGAGAGAAGCAGAGATCACCAATTCCACCTCTCAGCTACGAGACATACACAAATTCCTGAAACAGAGGGAAGTAACTATAATAGAGAAGGAGCAGCTGGTACATGTTCCACAAACACAGAGGATGATCGATCTGTCTTATATTATATTAAACTTATCAGTTTACTCAGAGTAATGCATGTCTAGAAGAGACTAACACTGACATCCAGGACCTGTATACAAAAGATGCTGCGATAAATGGCGAGCGATGTCTACAGGAGGCTCATATAGCTATATAGCGCATAGATCAGGAGTGTGTACAGGACAGACCAATGGAGAAAGAATGGCTGAGTCGCCAGAAGTATTCAAGGAGGACCTGATGGAAAAGACAGAGGAGATTGTGCAGCTGAACATACAGCAAAAGATCAGGCGTAAGCAGAGTGTACTGGATTTGCAACAAGTTAATGAGGAGAAGCTGCGGCTGAAGGCAGCAAAGAAAAGTAAAAAGCTGGAAGCCTTGGAAGCAAAGCAAGAAGAAAATAATTTAAAACAGGAAGAAAAACGGGTGACAGCTGAGAATGCTGAAATCAACGTTTTTTTCAGAAACCCAAAAACCAAAAAGCTGCTAAGATGGGTGCTAGCCTATGTGTTGAATGTAAGCCTGACGTTGCTGAACAGCTGGAAAAATTCCAGGGATGCCAAATTTCTGAGAGATCCCTCCTAGCAGAAATAAAGATTCATAGACCCTGCAGGATTGGAAGCACTGTTATACCAAATATGCCTGCTGTGATCAATGAGACAGACGGTGTAGATCCAAGAGCTAGAAGCCGCTCTGAGAGAGGTCATGCTTGTGGAGCTTATGAAGGGAAACGTACCAGAACAGAAACAGGTTGGCTGTATGAAGATGATCCAATTTTGTGAGAATTATCAGCCAGTCTATTTGAGCACCTGGAACAGAGCACCTGGAAAGAGGCATGTTATCGCTCCTCGTAAACCATGGGCCCAAGACAGTTTGAGGGACTGTGAAATTAATTGTGAGGAAAAGTGGGAAGAGGAACAGTCAAATAATTTACTATCCCATAATGACGCTTATGATGTTAATGATGATGATGATGATGAACCTAATAAAAGGGAGTTGGAGCCTCTGCATAAAGAGCTGGAGAAGTGTCACAGAGTTTGACCAAGTGTTACATCGACTGGTAACAGAGAGTCAGCCACCCCCTGAGCCAGACACCAACCCCATCTAGTTGTGTTAAAGGAGCAACTGAGTGATGTGGAAGTGTTGGAGAGAGAGAAAGAAGTCAAACTTCATAACTAGCGGAGCGGAAAATACAGAATGAGAAAGATTTTAAAATACAAGATCATACAAAAGCTTCACATTGCTCTAGTGAATAAAGAGGGATGCTCTTGTCCAGAGCTTCACAGATAATCTCACAGAGAAGAGTGTCTGGGGGTTCCCTGAAATGGTTTGTTAGATGGGACAGCCAGAAGTAGAGAGCCCAGAGGTCTTGGGGAACACAAGACAGAAGAAAGCTAATTGCTTAATTGAAGATGGACATTTGGCAAAGTTGCAGAACATGTTACAGATGGTCCACGAGGAAAGCTGTAAGAGTATGGCTTTGTCTGAGCAAATTGCTGGAATAATGATTCATTTCCAAGACTATCAGCCGCAGCTGGATGTTTGTCATAACGAGAAGAAGAATATACAAGTGGCCATCCAGTCATTGCAGAAGGCCTCAATGCAGATGACACTGAGAAGGAAAGAGGTGCATGACAGAGAGGTCTTGAGGGGTGAGCGGTTATACAGAGTGCAGAGGTTACTGAACAATGAGTGGCAATGTTTAGGCCTGGAACTACAGTCCCATCTACATGTGGATGCCATGTACAGCATTTACTGCCTCTCGGCACAAGTCGCTCAATGCCATGGTGTTGAGCTGAGGTGGAGGATGAGTGACAGAGTACCTCCCCAGAGGATGGTGAATTATACAGAATTGCAAAGATTTCTTACCAGGAGAGAGGGAGTTAACACTTGCAGAGGTAATTAAGAGAAAACATCTCATTCACAACTTTAAAACAGACACACAGAGAGAACGGTGGGGCCCACCACTTAAGCTCTGGAGAGAAGGGTGGGTCAGTGCTCTAACCCCTGATATTGTTCGGAAACAATAATAATTGTACTCCAGAAACAGTGACTACCCAGGAGGCTATCATAAGTGGGAACACTAGAGAGGCCTGGGAGGACAGGCAAGTTAACCCCTTAAAGTGGGAAATACTGGAAGAGAGAGGCCAGTATAAAGTATTTGGACCCCAGTGCCCTGCATGGGTGCACTGGCGGTAGATCCGTCCTTGCTTCCTGTCCTGGGAGTAAAATTAATTACCCCCCCCCCAAAAAAAAATTGTGCTCCTACGCCCTTGAGTAGGTGCCTGCGGAGTATTATCATTGGGATGCAGTATTAAAGGGATATGGAAGGTTTATGGATGTTACAATGTATATAATTTTCCTGTGTATCTATTTATTTTAAGTACTTTATTTTATCAAGAAGGGCATTTAAGCTCTGGTTTTAATGCCTAAAAGCAATTAGTCCCTGTATGGATCTGCCCACTGCAGGGTATGCAGAAATGCTGTAGTACTAGATGTGCAGTATAGTGTCTTAGACTATCAGGGACCAAGTCCCAGCAGCATGTTTCAGAATGTTTCTGAGAGATGGTATGAGACACTGCACAGCAAGTACTACAGTAAAACAGTCACAAAACTCTTATATTCAAGGCAACATACCCACAAGCAGTAACACTACAGCATACAAAATTGTTTGAAATCACTATAACTGTAAAGCAAAAGGGGAATTTAAGACTTCATATGGCTGGAGCAACAATGAAAACACCAAATCAATGGGAACAATGTTCATAAGTCAGGTGCAGACATCAAAGGGTCATACATCAAAGAATGGTTGGTCCCGGCAGCAATCAGAAAACAAGGCCAGGAACTTAAGCAACAAGTCAAATTCAGTGACATGTAGATTTTCAGGACAATTCCCTGTTTGTTGGCTGACTTTCAATCGAAACTGTAACTATCAGAATGTTATAATAGAGCAAAAATGTATGGGGCTTTTTAAATAACTGTTACTAAATAATACAAATATACATATATTTTTATTATTATTATTATTATTATCGTTTATTTGTAACGCACCAACATATTCCGTAGCCCAGGATATATATAAATAAATTGATAAATTGATTATCTAAACGGCTTCTTAAGTGTTATTCCTATAGTCTTGATAATAGGAAACATGTAGGCAATGATTGCTTTATTTGCTTTCCTTACCTGTGGAAAGCAAATAAATGTAAGTGAAATGCAAGTTGTACTTCCATTTAATCATTCTGCATATTTTGTTGTTTCTATGTCACTACATTATATGTTTGCTCAAACATCATTTTTAAAGGTAAACCAAAAGTTATATCTTGTCCATGGAATTTATTTTAAAATTAACCTTATTTTATAAATACAGAACTGGGGCATTCAGATTTAGACAGGCTGTCTATTAACTAGTGATAAAAAAAAATCAGATGATAAAGATTTCCCACCTGGAATATTTAGCCACAATTATTTTTCAAAAATTACCTACAGCTATAGGTAAGTTAAAGTGTTATTATCCGTGCATATTCCAGACATCAGACCCAAGGGCACAGAATTATTGTCTGATTGTATTTATATGCCATAATATTACATTTAGGGAAAGGATCTTGGAAAAATTTACATTTAATTGAAAGTGTTCTGTAAAAGAAAATGATGTAACTTTATGTTATACTTACATTGCTCCAGCTAAAATAAGATTTGTTGTAGTTTAGAAGATATATAAAGTGTCATAGTATTATTTACATGAAATGTTCTAGATAAGTGGAACTGTCATCCAATACAGTTGGTAAGGAGGAACAACCAGAGTTAACAATATAATTTCTGAACAAGTGAGCAAAAAGAGGTTGCTTTCCGAGTGGATTAACATGTCCACAGCACTAACATATTATGGTTAGATTGTTCTCTGATTGTTCTATTTCTGTTGTTGTGTAAGCAAATGACCCTTAGGGCTTAGGGCTTAGTCTAGCTAAGGGTGATAGGGGACTCCAGACATGGACTCTTTGCTGTGCCTTAGGGAGTTATCAGCTACACCTCACCGATGAGGCCCAACTAAGGCCAAAATGCACATATGGGGTTTGCTGTTTCTTCTGTTCAGGGTAGAATTGCCTGGTATTTCAGGACTGGATCACTGTTAAGTGAGACCAGACTGATATAGTGCAGGATATTTTTCCCTATAAATTAGAGAAGAGAAAAGTAACACTCTTCAAGGTAGTCAGTATCTTCCAAGAATATTGGCAAAAAATATACAATGTTATGGCACTGGAGTAAAGAAATAAATCAGAAGTCGAGTAATAACATTTAATTTTTATTGAGAATAAGTCAAAAAATATATACATTCAAATCATGTATATACATTAGATTATTATATGAGAATTAAAAATTAATATATACAGAAAAAACAAACCAGTCCACTGAGTTGCAAATACCACTTTAATCAATTGGGAGGTGCATTGAACACAGTAATATAATTAAACTAGTAACTATGTAAGGTTATTATATCTGCAATGATAGTACTGTAACCTCAGTTCTTATCTAACAGAGCATTACAAAGATCATAATGCACATGTATACATAGTTATCAATGAGTAAGCCATTCTATACACTGATATAGTAGGAAAAAAGGAACATCTCATGTATTGAGGGACGTTAATCTGTGGCCCTGCAATTACTATTGTGCAGTGGAAGCACAAGAACCCACCACTTATCCTCTATAAGATGAAAAACTTCAGTTTTCTATCTCTCAGCAAAAAAATAGAAAAAATCTAGCCTGACGATTACTGTGACTAATTCCCCAAGTACCTCTAATTGTGAATTCCTCTGGCTTTCAAGACATATTAGCACACCCTCCCTTGTCTGTAGTCAGTGTAGCCACCGCCAGCGTTACTCTGCATTACTCTCCACATGGGGCTTCTGACGTCATCTTAGTGCCACTGGAGTATCGGTCTGACGAGTACGTTTTGCGTCTGAGCTTCCTCTGAGACCTAATTGGAGGAGTAACTCGCTTGGCTTAAATAGGGGAAGTGTCTGTTCTGTAAATTAAATTATGCAAATCCTCAAACAATCCATGTTAATTCCAGGTTGTGAGGCAACAAAACACGAAAAATGCCAAAGGGGATGAATACTTTTGCAAGGCACTGTATATACAGTATATCACTATAATGTTGTCAGTGTGGGGAACGCTTATGATGTTGGTCACACTTTGCGGCCCGTAGGCTGCAACTGCGAGCCTCGCCAAGTGAGGCAAGCCGTCGACCGCGACTCTTGCGAAGCTAGCAGTTGAGGCACGTAAGACTTAGGCTACAATGACCGCTGAAGGCGCTCATTCCACTGCGAGCCTCGCATCACGGGACAACCCATATGACTTAGGACCAAAACCCGTACATGCAGTGTATGGGTCGCAAAAATCCGACTTTACCGCCCAAATCGCAGAACTGCAAAAACTTAAAAAACACAACAAATATGCCTCAAATTAACTTACACACACACAGCACAGTGGGAGAGCCAAGGAGTTGCAAAGTTAATTTAAGGCATATTTGGCGTTTTTTCGCCTAAGCAAGAAAAAAATTGGCTGCCGAAAAAACACAACACGATGAAAACAAGGCCGAAGGATGTAAAACAAGACCGAAGGACGCAAAAGTGCTCTGATGGACCATAACCACGCATTTTGTGGAAAACAACTTTGCTAGACTTCAAATTTTACTCCTGTAGTCTTTGACGGGCAATTTTCTAGTATATATATATATATATATATATATATATATATATATATCTATATATATATATATAGATATATATATATATATATCATATATATATAAGATAAATATATTTATATATACAGGAAACTCCTGGTTATCCGGCATCTAACCAAATCGGCATAATCGGCACTATCCGGAGTTCGAGACTACAAAAATGCTAACTTTTTTCCTAATAATTTTTTCTGGGCCTAAATGACCCAATTTAGGTGCTAATGCTTTTTTAAAGGCACTTTGGAGGGTTTTGGGGTGTTTAAGGGTTGTTTAGACCCTTCAATTCAGGGACTCCAGATTAACCGGAAACTACACTTATCTGGTAATAGGGAGTCCCTATAGGTGCCTGTTTACTGTATTTCTATTTATATATATATATATATATATATATATATATATATATATATATATCTATATCTATATCTATATCTATATATATATATATATATATATATATATATATATCTATATCTATATCTATATCTATATATATATATATATATATATATATATATATATATATATATAAAAGTGTATATAATGTATCCCCCCAGATTTTTTTCGGTTCCTACGCCCTTGCCCACAGAGTGGATTATCATGTCCTTAGAACTAATCTATTAATGGTATATGGAAATTTCCCTTGTTTTAAATGTTTCTGATATAACAGCCACGGATTAACAGAAAAATATGTATTAGATTGTAAACTTCAATATACTTACATATTTATTTGCAGCAAACTGAAGTTGTGATTTCCACACCCCAAGAGCTCTGTACGTTGGCTGTGGAGTTCAATCTGCCTGTTGAATCGAATTACATCTTTGGGCGGCTTCACAGAACAAACGCTGTGTGTGGGGAGAGAGAAAAAATGGCAGTAGTTGATACATCAAATTGGCTTGCAGCTTCCAAGGCTGAACCCACACCGCCACCGGTATTTGGTATAGCAATATGATTATTGTTTTATATGTGAACTCTATGTTATTATTTGCTGAAGTTGGGGAGAGAGAATCTGCAGAGCTTAGAGCTAGCACCAAATTGTGCTCAGCTGGGGGTTTGTAGCTCTGCCAATCACCATCAGCAATTCAAATGAATTTATAGAATTGCCTTCCAGCAGAAGTGATAGAAGGTGCACCAAGGCTGAACCCACACTGCAGCCAGTGTTTGGTATAACAGTATGATTGTATTTTATATGTAAACACAGTGATATTGTTTGCTGCAGGGACTGGGGTGAAATTAGTGCAGAGACTGTGAGAATGTGCTGCAGATACTGAGGAGAAACTTCAGAGTGGATGTGAGAGTGAACAAGAGCTGCAGAGACTTAAGATGGAATCTGCTGCAGAGAGAGAGGCCCATATGAAAAAAACATAGCACCTTCTTGCATGGATATGTGCCAGACTACAACTTTCAGGATGCTTTCCTACAGAGACAGTATCCCCATACTTTCTACAATGTTCCATCTGTCTCTGATTGGCCAAAATAAATTATGCATTTTATACTATTTTAGTCTGGGTTTTTAGGGGGCATTTATTCTCAAATTAAACTATCAAATCACAGAAGACATTTTGCTAACTTCAGAGTATGTTTACTAATGTTTATTTTGGATTTTTTTCATGCACAACTGATTCTACTCTATCAGATGCATTCATAATCCATGAAACTTAAATATGGATTTAAGGTTAGTTTGCTCTCTGATTAAGCACCTCTATTTCTGTTATTGTACATAAACCTAGGCAAAACAGTAGTTAAGGGGACACAATGGAGGTTCTCAATATGGTATAATTTAAAAATGGCGCACATTTTTAATTGTTAATAAGCCTTTGTCTGCAGATACTAGGGAGTAACTAGGCAGATTAGGCTAATTTCCTTGCACTGTCTCCTATTCTACCCCCCCCCCCCCACACACACACACACACACACACACACTCACACTCACACTAACTATGCCCTCCTTTTTTCTGCTCTTTCTCTTTTATTGATCTGTTTCTATTTCTATATTTGCTTTACAATCTGTCTTTCACCTTTCTGTCTCCCTGGTCTCTCCATGTATGTTTACAGCTCTTCTCTCACTCTCTCCCTCTCTCTCTCTCTCTCTCTCTCTCTCTTTCATTTTATGCTGGTGATATAGATATCCATTCTTTCAGCTGCACACTTAAACTGGAAGCTCAGCACTGAACCAAATTACCAGGTATTAGTAATCTAACAATAGCATATAGCCTATTTGGTATTTCAAAAGTAAAACTAATTTAGCACAATTACTTTTTGAATTTTTGAAATATGTGAATTTTTCACTGAGAAATCTATAAAGTAAAGTCTGTGTTTACATGAGTCACCGACTGCCCACTCCCAGATCCACTGCTACAGCTCTGTGTAGTGAGCAAAAGAAAAAAAAATAACCCATACCAAATCAATCTGTGCTGGAATCACCTAAACAGGTCAGTGACGGGGTTAACTAGTCAGTGCAGTCCTGAGCTCAGGGAAAAACTGCTATCAATCACTGTCAACTCACAGCTCGGCAATAGTCAGGAGGCGGGATACACTGTGTTTTTAAATAGCCTTAAAGCTTTAGATTTTTAGCTTTTATTAGTGTAATTTAAAAAAATAACTGGTCATTTCAGTGTAAACATGGGAAAGCTGTCCTATCAATCATAGCCTTCCCCATAGAGAATCACACAGCACAAACATATATTTGGCAATCTGTTATCATGCAAAAGCCAGTGGGCAAGATAGACTTCTATGTAAACATACATTTATAACTTTAGAATTTCTAGCTGTTATTAGTGTCATATAAAAAAAAAATATTTGAACATAAAATTGTGTGCTTTTTCACACCATGAAAAGCGCCTACAATTAGCAAAATGACTCTTTAAAGACTGCTGCTCTAAATGTCCATTACAACATTCAGTAAATCACAGATATTCACTGCAGTTTAACCATTCATTTAGTAAAAATATGCATGGAATTGTATGGACTTGCATATATTCCTAAAGCTCTGCCTAAAAATATGATTAATATCAAGAAAAACACCTGTTAGATCATTTTGGCTCTAATGTGAAGTTAAACCTCTGAAATAAGACACCATATGTTAAATATGTTAAACGTGCCCAACTCCCCAATATGACAAATTACACATAAGCAATATTTTTTTTCTTTGGGTTTATCAGTACTAATCTGGTTTAGGAGTTTATGTGTAATAAACAATTTGGAAAATCTAGCATTATTAATAGTGGTAAATCTGCAGAAAACACCCATTGTTTACAGTGTTATGATTGCAAGGAAGCTAATGAGATTGCAGAAAAGTTGCCTCTGTGCAGTTAGATAAATCCTCCTGTGACAGAACATAAATCTTACAATAACAAACTTTTCTAAAAAAACAATTGTAATTTGGAAAAAGAGGAAATTACTTTACAGTAACTTGGGTCATACAGAGACCACCACATGGAGGCGTCCAGAGTCAATGACAGGCGCACAGTGATTTATTTTGCAGATGGCTACCTTCACTGCAACACGTAAGCAGCTCTGTGTATGTAAATATAGACAGCTCCAAGCAATAAAAAATACAAATCCAAGCCTACTGTAAAGCTATTGAATAACTTGCCTTACCAGGAAACAGCCAGTTGGAAAACATTTGTAATTAACGGGATTCAATAAAGCCAAAGTTTCTATCATGTATTTTAAGAGCTTGTATTAGAGGTCTCTCTCAACCCTGTATTCATGTGGAAAGAATTTATAGACAAACTATGATACTAAAGTAATCTTAGATCAGGTCATAAATTAATAATATTACTCAGTAATGTCCATCACACCTGACAAAAACTATGCAATTAGCAAGGCATTGAATAAATAACATGGTAGGACATATTCATTATATACTGTATATACTAGCGACTTGCCCGTCAAAAAATAACGGTCAATAAAAGAAAGTGTTGAAATGCTGTTTGTCACACAATGTGAGTGTACTGTGTGCCTCAACTATATAGACCCCTCTAACACACTAATGAATGCATGTAATAACACTATAAGTGCCATTAGGGTCATCCAGGACCCTCATGACCCAAAGTGTAAGCACTACACCATTTTAACCCGGTCACTTATGGGGGTCTATCCAGACCCTCATAAGCCTCTTTTTAACCCCATCAGTCCCATAAGGGTATATTATGACCATTATGGGCCTGTTACAACCCAACATTAACCACATAAGTGCCATGACGGTCCTCAAGGACCATCATGACACTAACTACAAACACTACACTATAACCCCCAATAAACCATTTAATCTAAACTAACCCCCCTCTACACTAATCTATTAACACTTACACTACCTACCTACACTACCTACCCCCTAATAAACCTCCCAACCACTCTAATTACAAAAAAAAAAACTACCTTACAGAAAAAAAAAAACTACAGTACAGAAAAAAAACTACAGTACAGTAAAAAAAAACTACAGTACAGAAAAAAAACAAATACATTACAACCCCCCCCCCACTACAGAAAATAAAACAATTACACACCTGAAAAGGAAAGACAGATATACACAATACGATACATACATACATATAATACATTATATGTATATTACATATATTAAATACAATACAATACATTACATACATTACATATAATATATTACATATAATATATTACATACAGTCAGGTCCATAAATATTGGGACATCGACACAATTCTGATCTTTTTGGCTCTATACACCTTCACAATGGATTTTAAATGAAACGAACAAGATGTGCTTTAACTGCAGACTTTCAGTATTTACATACAAATCAGGTGAATGGTGTAGGAATTACAACAGTTTGTATATGTTCCTCCCACTTTTAAGGGACCAAAAGTAATGGGACAGATTAACAGTCATAAATCAAACTTTCACTTTTTAAAACTTGGTTGCAAATCCTTTACAGTCAATTACAGCCTGAAGTCTGGAATGCATAGACATCACCAGACGCTAGGTTTCATCCCCGGTGATGCTCTGCCAGACCTCTATTGCAACTGTCTTCAGTTCCTGCTTGTTCTTGGGGCATTTTCCCTTCAGTTTTGTCTTCAGCAAGTGAAATGCATGCTCAGTCGGATTCAGGTCAGGTGATTGACTTAGCCATTGCATAACATTCCACTTCTTTCCCTTAAAAAAACTCTTTGGTTGCTTTTGCAGTATGCTTCGGGTCATTGTCCATCTGCACTGTGAAGCACCGTCCAATGAGTTCTGAAGCATTTGGCTGAATAATAGCAGATAATATTGCCCCAAACACAATACAAGAGAAAAAGTTCCATTGGCAGCCCTACATGCCGACGCCATGACACTACCACCACCATGCTTCACTGATGAGGTGGTGTGCTTTGGATCATGAGCAGTTCCTTTCCTTCTTCATACTCTTCTCTTCCCATCACTCTGGTACAAGTTGATCTTAGTCTCATCTGTCCATAAGATGTTGTTCCAGAACTGTGAAAACTTTTTTTTTAGATATTGGTTTGCAAACTCTAATCTGGCCGTCCGGTTTTTGAGGCTCACCAATGGTTTACATCTTGAGGTGAACCCTCTGTATTCACTCTGGTGAAGTCTTCTCTTGATTGTTGACTTTGACACACATACACCTACCTCCTGGAGAGTGTTCTTGATCTGGCCAACTGTTGTGAAGGGTGTTTTCTTCACCAGGGAAATAATTCTTCGGTCATCCACCACAGTTGTTTTCCGTGGTCTTCCGGGGCTTTTGGTGTTGCTGAGCTCACCGGTGCGTTCTTTCTTTTTAAGGATGTTCCAAACAGTTGATTTGGCCACACCTAATGTTTTTGCTATCTCTCTGATGGGTTGGTTTTGTTTTTTCAGCCTAATGATGGCTTGCTTCACTGATAGTGACAGCTCTTTGGATCTCATATTGAGAGTTAGCAACAAATGCAAATAGCACACTTGAAATGAACTCTGGACCTTTTATCTGCTCTTTGAGTAGCCAATTGTCCCATTACTTTTGGTCCCTTAAAAAGTGGGGGGCACATATACAAACTGTTGTAATTCCTACACAGTTCACCTGATTTGAATGTAAATACCCTCAAATTAAGGCTGAAAGTCTGCAGTTAAAGCACATCTTGTTCGTTTCATTTTAAATCCATTGTGGTGGTGTATAGAGCCAAAAAGATTAGAATTGTGTCGATGTCCCAATATTTATGGACCTGACTGTATAATACATTACATACAATACATTACATTACATATATTACATATAATATATTACATATAATACATTACATACATTACATTACATATATTACATATAATATATTACATATAATACATTACATACAATACATTACATACATTACATATAATATATTACATATAATATATTACATATAATACAAATCAAATACCCCCTATCTATCTAACATACAATCTATTTAATATAAAATAAATCCTAACTATATCAAATACATCCCCCTATCTATCTAATATACAATAAATCCTAACTACATACACAGACCCTAATTCTAAGCTAAAATAAAATAATTACAGTCCTAACTACATATACAGACCCTAATTCTAAGCTAAAATAAAATAATTACAGTCCTAACTACATACACAGACCCTAATTCTAAGCTAAAGTAATTACAGTCCTAACTACACAGACCCTAATTCTAAGCTAAAATAAAATAATTACAGTCCTAACTACATACACAGACCCTAATTCTAAGCTAAAATAATTACAGTCCTAACTACACAGACCCTAATTCTAAACTAAAATAAAATAATTAAGACCACTTACCTTTAAGATGTTGCTTCAGATCACTAACCTAGGGGTAAAACAAAACAAAATAATTAGTACAAAACATTAACATGAAATAAATAAACATTATATATATTCTAAATATTCTACTCACCTTTCCAGCATGTCCCATCATTGTTCAGCTCTTCCGGCGCGGCCCTGTTAAAAAAACACAATACATTAATACATTAATACAATATACAAACAAGAAATAAAATAAACAGATAAACTTCTAAATATACATTTAACTTACCTTCCCGCGATGTCCCCGGCCTCCTCCCCTTCAGCCCCGGCTGGGCCCCGGAACCATCCGCGCTCGAAAAAAAAAAAAAAATTAACGGAGATCTGCACTCGCAGACCTCCCCGACGCTAATGAGCCTCCCGGGGTCTTTTCCGGGAGAAAATTGGCAATGGCGGCTTGTGATTGGCTGAAAAAGCTGTGAGCCAATCAGAAGTCGTCAATGTATGAGCCAATCAGGATGCGCAGATGTCTTCTACCAATCACTCTGTGGGGGTGTATCCCATAGTGATTGGCTGAAGGCATCTGAGCCTTGTGATTGGTTCCGATAAAGATTGACAAGTGCTTTAGCCAATCAGGGTGGGATATTGGGGTGTATCCCATCCTGATTGGCTCACACATTGACGACTTCTGATTGGCTGAAATTGATAGACAGCACGTAGAGGCTTTAGGATCCTATGCGGGCACTTTTTGTGCCCGTAGGGATTCTTACAAAATGCGATAATCATGCGTAGATTTAAGGCTGCGTGTGACTACGTATCTCTCTCGGAGTCTATTCTCGGCAATTTTTTCGTAGTCATATCGCAAAGCAGGCTGCGAGAGATTTGGTCCTCGCAAACAGCAGAAAAACTGCCTTTTGCGAGCACCGAGAGAACTACGAGGGATAATTTAATAGGGCCCTAAATATCAACTAAACACCCTCTACACTAACCTATTAACACCTACACGACCTACCTACACTACACTACCTACCCCCTAATAACCCCCTCCCCACCAGTGTAAATACATTACAAACCCCCCCCCCACTACAGAAAAAAAAAATTACACACCTGAAAAGGAAATACATATAATACATACAATTAAATACAATACAATTAAATACAATACAATACACCCTTATCTAATATACATCCCCCTATCTAATATGCAATACTATCTATCTAAAATACATCCTATCTATCTAATATTTATCCCCCTATCTAATATGCAATAAATACTATCTATGTACTATACATCCCCCAATTTATCTAATATACAGTACATGCTATCTCTATATAGCAACCCTAATTCTAAGCTAAAATAAAATAATTAAGACCACTTACCTTTGAGATGTTTCTTCAGATCAGCAACCTAGGGTAAAAAAGATTTAAAAAATTAGTACGGGGTCGTGGCCAGGCGCAGTGCTGATGTGCAGAGCCGGAGCGCCGCTGCTAATATTATTGTAAGAACTGCTGCTGCCCGACAGAGAGGCCCAGAGAGCTCTAAAGGCTCCGAGGGGACCCCCCTCATCACCAGGAACACCCTGATACCCGAAAAATGGGGGTACACCAGGCCCCAACAGGCGGGGCCCAGGCGACGCCACAACCTCCTCAATCCTCGCCGGACAGCAACCGGAGGAGAAGACAACACCGGCGGAGGCTAGAGGACCATCCCCCCCCCCTGCGGAGGTGAGGACAGGACCCCCGGAACCCCGCAATCAGCCCAGATGGTCCGGGTGGCGGTAGAAAACGCTGCGCGCTGGAGCGGGCGCCATCTTGTTTCCGGCAGCCTGCATGGACCAGAGGCCCTTTAAAGCTAAGTACAACACAGGGCAACACAGTGCAACACTACAAGGGGGAGCTGCAGGGCTCGAGGGTGCCAGTTTTTTTTTTCTTCCTGCAAATAGGTTAGGAGGTGGGGGATTGAGGTCCCAGATTATCACCTGCTGGTCAGACCTCCCAACTCAGGGGCCCCATACACCTCCTACTCCTCCAATTCTATGCTGACACAGTACAATAAGGGCATGAAACAAAAGCTAACAGACTGCAACAGTAAAGCTACATCACACTGCCACCTGGTGGGCCTACAAAGTATTTACAGCTCTGTACAATATTGACTGGGATCTACAAGACCCTCCAGTTAACCACTCTCTGCACCCTTCATCATTACCTGCTCCTCTCAGCTATCTCATGGGACAAGACTTTTTCCTCTACACGCTGTATTATCAGCCAAGTCTTCCTATCAGAATGCCTGAATAGCACTATAAGTGTACCTGAAGGCCCCGGGCCCAGTGGCTTGATACGACCGGGCTGGAGACCTCTTGGACATGATCCTTACCTAACAGATGAACACCTAGTCTTTATACCTGAGGGCACCCGGCTTGCTGGTGTGATATGATTGGGAGGGGGGCTTAGCGGATATGATCCCTACCTGTTAACAGAAAGAAAGCCTATCCCTGTGCCTCCTGATTGTCAGCCTGGACAGTGTCCTCTCACATCTTCGTGCATCAGCGTCACCCGTTAAAAATAATATCTTCCTATCCATCATGGGGAAGTCCAGCAAGAAAACCCAGCAGACTAGAGGAATTAAGGAGCATTTTTCAACGCAAGCCCCTCCACCTGCTCCATTTCCACGGCTAGATCCCACTTCGTCAGACAGCTCTGACATCGAGGACACCCCGGGATGGCCCCCACCTGTGGACTTGACAGAAGCGACAGTGGCAAAAATAGATGCTCTCTTGCAAGCCCACCTGTCCACGGCGGTCAGGGAAATCAAGCAGGAAATCCAGGACCTGGGTCAACGCACCAACCACCTGGAAAATCTAACAGATCAAATCATTGAGTCACAATCCTCTGATAGACAAGTGATTGACCAACACTCATTGCAAATTTCCACCCTTGAAGCTAAGCTAGAGGACCTGGAGAACCGCTCGAGACGATTCAATGTTCACTTCCGCGGCATCCCTAAAGCGGTAACTAATCTTCTGCCA
Source organism: Discoglossus pictus (assembly GCA_027410445.1). NCBI lineage: Eukaryota > Metazoa > Chordata > Amphibia > Anura > Alytidae > Discoglossus > Discoglossus pictus. The sequence continues at coordinate 162,481,442 of CM050170.1, forward strand.
TACCTGCACTCGACTGTTCAGTCCATCTTACCGACGTACCCAGAGTCAGCTTGGGAAATCGAGAGAGCTCATATAGCCTTGGGTGGTCCCCCGAGCTCTAATCAACCAAAGGATGTGTTAGTCCGCTTTTTCCGCCAGAATGCAAGAGACCTTCTTCTTCAGGAAGCCAGAAAGTCCCCCTCCATTGAGGGTCCAGACGGCTCCACTGTGCAGATCTATGCGGACCTAGCACCATCCACGCTCTGGAAACGTAAACTCATGAAGCCCGCAATTGCAATCCTCATTCATAACAAAATTAAATATAGATGGGGTTTCCCATTCAGCCTCTCCTTTCAAGTGGGTTCATCGGCTTATACAGCTTTTTCAATTGAAGAATGCATGGCTTTCCTGGCTCAACTCCATCTAGCCCCAGATCCCGGATTGTCAGAACTATCAAACCCTCTGGATCCCAGCTTGGTAGAACCTACAAATGTACCGCCTTCTCACCGTCCGATTACGCAATGGGTGACAGCCTCGAAACCTAAGCGACCCCGGAGGCCTTCCGAATAGAGGTCACACCAAACGTTTCTACACTCTTTTCTAAACCCTTGCTGGACTTTCCTAGTAATCCGGTTGTGCGTTCCTCACCCACGAAAATCTGATTTTGGATTGCTCTCCCCGATACTCATCAATGACTACTTAAGACTCGCAATCCGGAGCCATTATTCTAGGCTTGCACTTCCCAGGAGGAGATGCTGAACTCCTTCATACTTACCAAGGCAACTTTGGAACTTTAGATTGCTTGATTCTCTTACCCAAACCAGACTGATCTCTCCCTGGATCAGGTTTAGTATGCCCCCTATATTTATTATCCCTAGGAGCCGGACCCTAAACTGCATACACTATACGCCTGAGAAAGGGCTCTAACCCCCCTCCCATTCCACTATACAAGGCAACTTCAAGCCCGCTTAGATCTTCCCATATAATTCAGACCCGCAGTGAATTCACTAACCTCCCCAGGAATGGCCCCTGTCCAGGTCTCCACTCACCCCTGCACCCCCTCCCCCCCAGCACTAGGCAGGCCTAGTAGACCGGGGCTCCCTAGGCCCCTCAATTTAAATCCGATCTTAGACCCAAAAACCCTCCTACCCGGCAACTTGTAACTACTGGCCAGGCCCTTCAGGTCCATTAGTTTAACTTTTTAATACACACCTGGACCTATACTTTACCCCACCTCACTAGTAGGGACTCCAAAGTTGGGGAGATCCCCTCCTTGCCCTCGGCACTTCGTGTGCCTTAAATTATTTAGTGAGGATCTACTCTCACTATACTGTTGATGTTTTTTATATTGTTTGATAAAATGTTGATTTTTTGGATATTCTCTCAAGGTTTTAAACTGTTCTTTTTGTCTCTATTCTACCCTGCATCCTGGGTTTTCTGGCTCCGATCCCTCGCTCCTCCTGCGCCTCTGGTCCTCGGCCGCCATGCAACATCTTCCTGAGCATCTATGAATCCTGCAGGTACAATGACTGACACGTCTTTCACCTTTCTCACTCACAATGTTAAAGGGTTTAACTCCCCATTCAAACGGCGTAAAGCGTTTATCTCATATAAGTCACCCCGACCCTTAATAATTTGTATGCAGGAAACTCATTTTGCTAAAGGAAAAGCCCCCTCTTACCTACACAAATCATACCCCTACTTCATAACCTCAACTTGCCCTACTAAGAAGGCAGGTGTGGCTTTACTACTCCATAAAGACTTCCCTTTCACCGTGGAGAGTAAAAAAATTGACCCAGAGGGCAACTACATTTTACTAACAGGTTCCCTTCTGAATACTAGGATCTCTCTTATAGCTCTGTACTCCCCCACTACCGCCCCCCATAATACTCTCATTAAACTCCTTGCTCATCTCAAATCAATAGATACAGGCAAAATCATTCTAGGGGGGGATATCAACTTAGCTCTAGACCCTAGCATGGATAGGCCCTCTAAGTCCCAGGGAGATAGATTCTCACAAAAACTTAAGCGCATCCATAGATTTCTTGGAGGGCTTCATCTGCTGGATACTTGGAGGCTGAAACATCAGGGAGAAAGGGAGTACACGTTTTACTCCCCAGTGCATGGCTCATACTCCAGGTTAGATACACTGCTAATGGATTCATCTTTGTCGGATGGCTTAGTTGCCTCCGAAATACGCCCCTGTCCCTGGTCCGACCACTCTGTAGTCTACATGTCCCTAGATTTGGGCACTGTATACAAACCCCTTATACATGGAAGCTTAATGATATGCTCCTCTCCAATCAAATCTTTCAGGACCAGGTTGCCTCGGATCTCAGCCAATACTTTTTAGATAACTTGACCCCAGGCGCGGACATAGGGTGGGTCTGGGCAGCACACAAAGCCTTTATTAGGGCACTTGCATTAAACTGTCTTCTGCACACAAGAGACAAAATAGAAAAATCTAATCAGACTAATCCCTCAACCCAATGCCCTAAACAAATAGACCTATTACGAGCAGAATTGGATTTAATACTTTCAGCGCAAACTGAAAAAGCATTGAGATGGACGGGCCATACATTTTACACAAAAGCTAACAAACCAGATTCTCTGCTTGCTAGAAAATTAAAAGGGAAGCTAGCCCACTCCAACATTTTTAAGAACCCCTCTGGGAACATCACGTATATCCCAAATGAGATTAAAGAAACCTTTACCACCTTTTTTCAAAAGCTCTATTCCTCCGTACAGAAGCATCACACTGATCAAATTTCCACCATTCTTGAGTCTTATGACCTCCCACATATTTTGGCCCAGGAGAGAGATGGTCTGAACTCTTTAATTACGGTGGAGGAAGTTCTGGAGACAATTAGAAAACTGAAAATAGGTAAAGCCCCAGGTCTGGACGGATTTTCTAACTTGTACTACAAGAAATACGCAGAAATTTTGGCTCCTCACTTGGTGACCTTATTTAATGCGATCTTAGACGGTCACAACATTCCACCTGAACTAAACCAAGCGAACATGGTCTTCTTTCCAAAGGAGGGCCGAGACCCTCTGGAGGTTAAAAATTACAGGCCTATATCACTACTAAATGGGGATGTCAAATTACTTGCTAAATTGATGGCCAATAGAATTTCAAAATTTCTGCCCTCACTAATTCATAAGGATCAAGTGGGTTTCATCCCCTTTAGGCAAGCAGGGGATAATATTAGGCGGATTCTGGATACCATGCACTGGGCGGGTAAACACCGTACCCCCTTATGCCTTCTGGCCCTAGATATGGAGAAGGCCTTTGACTCTCTAGAATGGCCCTATTTAAGAGCAGTATTGTCGAAATTCAGCCTTACAGGACGTTTTATGAACATGATTAATAGCTATTATAAATCCCCTCAAGCAGTCCTAAAACTTCCTGGTGAAGCAAGAGCTTCATTTACTATTCAGAGGGGGACCAGACAAGGCTGCCCTCTATCCACCTTACTCTTTGCTCTAGCACAGGCTATTAGATCCACCGTAGACATTAAAGGCATTAAAATAGGCCACCATCACTTTAAATGTGCCTTATTCACTGATGATGTCCTCTGTACATTGACAGACCCCTGCACCTCAATCCCTGCCCTTTTTACTTACTGGGAACATTCAGTAAAATCTCTGGGCTCCACATAAATGTGGATAAAACAGAAGTTCTAAATATCACCTTACCTCCCTCAGACGTAACCTTTTTTCATCAGCACTTTAATTTTAACTGGCCTTCTAACCATATTAAATACTTGGGTGTGAATCTCACCCGTAACACCGCACATCTCCACAAGTCCAACTATACGGCCATCTACAAAACATTCACCCAAAATTTACTAACATGGGCAAAACACCCTATCTCATGGTTAGGACGTATCCACTCTTTTAAAATGAACCTCCTTCCCCGCCTTATGTATTTATTTCGCTCCCTACCGATCACCTTGAATTACATGGAGTTAGACAAACTACAACGCCAAGTCTTTAAATTTATATGGCAGAATAAATCACATTGTATCTCTAAATCAACTATGTTTATCCATAAATCAAAAGGAGGTCTCTCTTGCCCCAACTTGAAATTATATTTTAGGCGGCACAATTGGCGTTTGTTCCAATTGCGCACTCCCCCACTCACCAGCCTCTTTGGATATTTATTGAGAACTTTAAGATGGCCCCATATACGTGGGACTCCATTCCATGGATCCCAAACCCACTGACATGTTTGGGTAAATTGAACAGCCTGTATATAAAGCATTCCCTAACTATTTGGTCATGGGCTATCCGCAAATTTCAGCTGATCCCGAGATACCCCACTCCTACCCCCATAATACCCAATCCTAGATTCCCAGATACCCTCCCTGCAGCCTCTTTATTATGGTGGAAATCCCATAACCTACTGACAGTGAATTTCTGGTATCGAGATAATACCACCTTAACATACACTCAACTAAAAGAAGAATTCAATATCCCCATTCAGGAACACTATACATTTTGTAGATTTAAACACTTACTCTCCACATTAAAACATACACTAGGTAAACCAACTTCAAACTGGTTTACTAGGCTATGCCTGTCTGCTCCTCTTACAAAAGGTATTGTGGGTATCCTGTATGACACTTTTAATTCCCCTCCACCCCCCTTCCAAAATATATACAAAGATGGGAAAAAGACTTAAATTGTAAGTGGGATAGGGAGAATTGGCAAAACTCTTGGCGAAACCTAACTAGGGGATCTTTGAGCAGTAACATTCTGGAGACCTCTATTAAGGTTCTTCATAGGATATATATCACCCCAGATAAACTATTTAGATGGAAACATTCCCCTAATCCTAACTGCTTTAGAGCTTGTCAGACCTCTGGAACCTTTTTCCACACGTGGTGGTCATGTCCCCTGGTGCAGTCTCTTTGGAACAAGGTTTTCCATCTAGCCTCCACCATACTTGGCACGCCTGGTATGGCTAAGGCAGATATAGGCCTGCTAGGGCACTCTGTCCACCAAAATAGACCCCTTCAGTACTTAATGCTAGCAACAAAAAGCCATATAGCCAGACAGTGGAAATCCCCAACTCTTAGTTTACAATCAGTCATCAATAAGATGAATTACATTGCAATAAATGAAAGGCTGACCCATGTACTGGAAGACCGTATGCCTACTTTTCTCCAGATATGGAATCCCTGGATTCATTCTCCCTATAGCCCCCTTATCTCGTGAAATCCCCTTAATCAACATTGTGCTATCTCTTTCTATGCTTACTTTGGAGCTGCGGACCGGGGGCTGGAGGAGGCGGGACGAGCGGTGGATCCGAGCTGGTAACCATCAGGACTTATACTTCAATACCCTTGAGACAAAATTATGTTTTTTGAATTTAAACTCATTATGTAGTCAACAGTGTTTTTTATTTTTTTTTCTCTTTTATTATATGGTTTTAGCTCATTTAGAGCTATATTGTGTCTACAAACCATAGTTTGGTTGTTTTTCTTTTTCTTTTTTGTTTGTTTCTTACTTAGGCTCTGGATGTTTGTTCTGCTAGACCGAGCCTACCAAACTGTTTATTTTAGGTAAACTTTTTTCCTAGAAAATTGGAAAAATGTAGGTAACCTGGCTACCCTTAGACTTTCCCACAAGAGGGGATAGATCTTTTTGGTTAACTTTATTTCGATGTTTATATGGTATTTTCTTATAAGTGTAATGTAATGTTAACCTTTTCTTCTTCCCTTTTCCCTATAACTGGTTATGATTGTATGCAAATAATGTCAAATTGCTACTTGTCTTTTATGTTATACTCTACTTTTATTTGGTTACCTAATAAAAAACTTTGGGGAAAAAAAAAAATTAGTACAACACGTTTACATAAAATAAATAAACATTATAAACATTCTAAATATTCTACTCACCTTTCCAGCATGTCCCATCCATCTTCTTTTCTTCTTCTCCGGTGCGGCCTACGTTAAACAAAAACATAACATTAGTACACATACAAAAGCATAAAACCAAGAAAAATAAACATAATATACATTGTACTTACCTCCCCCCGATGTCTCCGGCCTCCTCGTCTTCTGCCCCTGCTGGGCCCTTGAAGCATTCCCTCTCTAAAAAAAAAAGTAAAAAAAACAACACACATCCTCGAGTGGATGTCCCCGACGCTAATGAGCTTCCTTTGGAGTGTTCCAGAATAAAATTGGCAATTGCGGCTTCTGATTGGCTGAAAACGCTGTCTATCAAACTCAGCCAATGAGAAGACGCCAATTGTGAGCCAATGAGAAAGGGATACACCCCAAAATCCCACTCTGATTGGATAACGCACCTGTCAATCTTTATTTGAACCAATCCGAAGGCTTTATTGCCATCAGCAAATCACAATGGGATACACCCCCACGCGGTGATTGGCTGAAGACATCTGCTCCTTTCGCATTGGCTATAATTCTGATTGACATTGACAACAGCCAATGAGAAGGCGCAAATGCCTTCAGCCAATCACCCTGTGGGGGTGTATTCCATTGTGATTGGCTGAAGGCATCTGCGCCTTGTGATTGGTTTAAATAAAGATTGACAGGTGCATTATCCAATCAGAGTGGGATTTTAGGGTGTATCCCTTTCTGATTGGCTCACACATTGGCGCCTCCTGATTGGGTGATTTTGATAGACAGCGTTTTCAACCAATCAGAAGGCGCCATTGCCTATTTTCTTACGGAAAAGTATCCGAGAGGCTCATTAGCGTCAGGGATGTCCGCGAGTGCGGATGTGTGTTATTTTATTTTTTTAAACACAGGCAGAAGAGGAGGAGGCTGTAGACATCGCGGGGAGGTAAGTACAATGTAGATTATGTTTATTTTATTTTGTTTTTATGCTTATGTATGTGTACTAATGTAATGTTTTTTTTAACAGGGGCCACACCGGAGAAGAAGAAAAGAAGAAGGATGGGACATGCTGGAAAGGTGAGTAGAATGTTTAGAATATTTAGAATGTTTATTTATTTACTGTAAATGTGTTGCACTAATTATTATTATTTTTTCCCTAGGTGGCTAATTTGAAGGGACATCTGCAAAGGTAAGTGGTCTTAATTATTTTATTTTATCTTAGAAATAGATTATTTTATATATAGATAGCATTTATTGTATGTTAGCTAGGGGTATGTGTTTTATATAGATAGCATGGCATGTATTGTATATTAGATTGTGGTATTTATTTAGATAGATTGGGGGATGTATATTATATAGATAGGATGTATATTAGATTATGGTATTTATTGTATATTACATAGATTGTGTAATGTATATTATATAGATAGGATGTATATTAGATTACAGTATTTAGATAGATTGGGGGATGTATATTAGATAGATAGGATGTATTGTATATTAGATAGGTGTGTATTGTATTGTATTTCATTTTATTTGTATTGTATGTATTTGTATTGTAATGTATGTATTATATGTATTTCCTTTTCAGGTGTGTGATTTTTTTTTCTTTTCTCTAGTAGGGGAGGGGGGTTGTAATTTATTTTTTTATTTTCTGTAATGTAGATTTTTTATTTTTTGTGACTTTGTTTTTTTATTTTCTGTAATGTAGATTTTTTATTTTTTGGGATTTAGGTTTTTTATTTTATGTAATGTAAAAAAAATTTTGTGACTTTAGTTTTTTTTATTTTCTGCAATTACAGTGGTGGGGGGTTTATTAGGGTGTAGGGAGTGTAGGTGTTAATAGGTTAGTGTAGAGGGTGTTTAGTTGATATTTAATTTTTTTTATTGGGGGGTATAGTGCATGATGGTCCTTGAGGACCGTCATGGCACTTATTTGGTTAATGTTGGGTTGTAACAAGCCCATAATGGTCTTAATATACCCTTATGGGACTGATGGGGTTAAATAGAGGCTTATGAGGGTCTTTATGGACCCCCATGAGTGATAGGGTTAATTAGGGGTTTATGGGGGTCTGTATTGACCCCCATGAGTGAGGGGGTTAAATAAGGGCTTATGGGGGACTGTATTGACCCTCCTGAGTGACGGGGTTAATTAAGGTTGCCAGGGTTATTTATGGGCTTATGTGGGTTTTTATTGACCCCCATGAGTGACAGGGTTAATTATATGTATTATGGGGGTCTGTATTGACCTCCATGAGTGAGGGTGTTAATGAAGGGCTTATGGGGGTCTATATTGACCGTCATGAGTGACGGGGTTAATGAAGGGCTTATGGGGGTCTGTATTGACCACCATGAGTGACAGAGTTAATTAAGGTCTTATGCGGGTCTATATTGACCCCCATGAGTGAGGGGGTTAGATAAGTGCTTACGGGGGTCTATATTGACCCCCATGAGTGATAGGGCTAATTAGGGGTTTATGGGGGTTTGTATTGACCCCCATGAGTGAGGGGGTTAAGTGCTTATGTAGGTCTTTATTGACCCCCATGGGTGAACGGGTTAATGAAGGGCTTATGAGGGTCTATATTAACCCCCATGAGTGACAGGGTTAATTAATGGTTGATGGGGCTCTGTATAGAGCCCCATGCGTGATAGTGTATATATATATTTTTTATTACGGGTCCTTTAAGGACCTTTACGGTCCTTTAAGGACCCGTAACGCAGGAATTTTGAATGGTTAATGTGGGGTTAATGTGGGTCTCCGAGCTTATCTCGGATACCGTGGGGTTAATGCGGGTTTCCGAGCTTATCTCGGATCCCTTCTCGGCTAAGTTGTACGTGGCTGGGCAGTCCTGGGTCTTTGAGTCTCGTTTTCATTTTTTTGGGCGGCCATTTTTTCTCTTGCTTAGGGGATTTTCGTGTGTCTGATCTCGGGAATTTGGACTTAAATGGAGGTGTAACTTCACTTTCAGAGGTCCTGGGTGCCCCCCCCCCATGCAATGGGTAAGCTTGTTATGTATTTTTTGTGGGTATTTATTGTGTATTGACTGTTTTAGGTGCGTGCGGTACGGCCGTTATGGTCTTTTCGGCGCCATTTTTTCTCTCGCTTAGGGGATTTTTGTGTGTCTGATCTAGGGAATTTGGACTTAAATGGAGGTGTAACTTCACTTTCAGAGGTCCTGGGTGCCCCCCCCCCCCATGCAATGGGTAAGGTTTTTATGTATTTTATGTGGGTATTTATTGTGTTTTGACTGTTTTTAGGTGCGTGCAGTACAGCTGTTATGGTTTTTTTTTGCCTGCCTTTTTTTCTCTCGCTTAGGGAATTTTCGTGTGTCTGATCTCAGGAATTTGGACTTAAATGGAGGTTTAACTACACTTTCAGAGGTTCTGGGTGACCCCCTTGCTGTGGGTAAGCTTTGTATGTGTTTTTAGTGGGTATTTATTGTGTTTTGACTTTAGGTGCGCCCAGTTTGCGAGGTCGTAATGGTGCCGTTTGTGTGGGTGTTTGTAACCGCGTGTGAGGGTCCGCATTTGCCGCCTGCAGTGAGCCATCGGCTCATAGCAGCGACGTTGGAGCCTTCACCTTCCGCAAATGCACATATACATCAATATATACTGTACATGAAAAACCAGTGCACTGTAGTCCACAGTGATATCTTTCCTGTTGGACAAACACCTGACTAAGAGTGCTAAGTCTGTGTTTTCACTTGTGCGTCTGCATACATTTTCAGCATATATTGAGTTATGTGTAGATCTTAGTGGATTTTTGATTTTAAGTACATGTGGTATAATATTCATTTTCTTGCATTGTGACAAAAAATAAATGTCACTGTTAAGTTGTGTTATTTTTGTTGTTATTTTAAATTGTATCCAGTCTCCACTCATCTATATATAGGAAACCTACAGACAGATGTAATTACCTACACAGCTCCAGTTTCCATCCCTCCCACACCAAACAAGCTATCATCCATAATAAAGCTATTAGATACCATCGGATTTGCTCAAACAATGGAGACCGTGATAAAAATTATTTCAAACAAAAGGTTTACAAACTCTGTATTATTACCCCAAAAATATTAACTGCCATCAAAATACCTCGAGAACAACTATTAAACTACAAAACAAAAGAAACTACTTCACGTATACCTCTAGTGACCACATACCATCCAATTTTAGAAAAAATTCGGAAAATAATCAAAGATTTACAACCATTGCTAATTGAAGATACTGAATTAAAATATATATTCCCAAAACCTCCCATCCTTGGATTTAAACAGCCACCAAACCTGAAACAAAAACTTGTCAGCAGAAAATTGGCCAATGAACAACTGAATACAAAAAAAGGAACTAAACCTTGTTAACAAACCTGCCTGTAAATTATGCCAACACATTTGTAATGATGACAGAGCCACACATAACAACAAAACCTATAACATCAAAGGATCATATTCATGTACATCGTCAAATGTGGTTTATATAATACAATGTACTTTATGTGACACTGCCTGTTACATTGGAGAAACCGGCCAAAAAATGCATTTAAGGATGAATTTACACAGGCATTTAAAAACATTTTTTTGTTTTTAAAACATAATGAAGACGTTATTGTAGCCCAGTAGGACACCATTTTAGCCAGAATGATCACTCCATCCAAAAAAGTCAAAATACTCAGAGGAAAATTTAAAAGCATTGTAAGAAATTAAATGGTAATTTCTAGAGATTCTATTCTTTTGAGAATGATCGACAAATAAAACACACAATAAGATTTATGAATTAACATATATTTATATATTTCTGTGCACAAAAACAAATAATCATAAAAGAACGTGTGGGAAAACAAAGTAACACAAAAACAAATAATCACAAATGTAAAGTTTTATGAAATAACAAAATATAAACAAAATATATCCTATATATTTATATATAAGCACAATTAGTTGATATTTAATGGCTGGTTACTACAAAAAGAAAACACCTAAATTATTTTTAACCCTTCAAGAGGAAAGAAAAACAGCAAACATTTCCCCAGTATCCAGAAAGAACAAAACATTAATTAATATATATATATCCACATATCATTGGTATACAGCAAGAAAGAAAACAGTAATTAATATTTTTACCCCAATATATATATCATCAGTATACAGGGAGAAAGAAAAATAATTAGTCATCAATCAGACATGCAATATAATTACCCTGCGTGGATCAAAAATATTGAGAGGTATAGTTACCACCTATGGTCTACTGGTCCCCTCAGAACCTCTCTGTGTGGGATCTCTATGTCCCCTCTCCTTCTGCCATTGTGAATTTAAGCTGTTTTTTTATATGATATTTGGGCTGTCTCCCCCCCTCTATATCTTAATTGGATCTGTTGACAGAGTGGCCTCTTCTGACTTTCTCGCAATCTTAATCAATAGATCTCTTTAGTCAACTGTACTAAAACAATTACCATTATCATTGATTATCATCTCCACGGGTGGTGCCCTGTATTTATGCGAATAGACCCCATAAATCTTGACAGATGTGAAAATTGCAATTATGTGTTTTTCTCACCCCTTTGATGTGTTTCTTTTGGAATTTAACCCGGGAATGACTGACTGACCTCTTAATGACATTTATATATCTACACACACACACATATATATCTATATATATATATAAAGGAAGAGAGAGAAAATAATAACATTATCATAATGTATTGTAGGCCAATATGTATGACCAATTTCTTATAGCATCCAAGAGAGGAAAGCATTTGAAATAAAGATGATCACATTCTTCAACACTAAAAACACAGGACTTAATATAGATTTGGGCTTTCTAACACATTATCAGAATTTCATGTGATTTTTCTTTCTTCTTATACTATACAGACTTAGCACTCTTAGTGAGGTGTTTGTTCCTATATGAAAGATATCACTGTGGAATACAGTGCACTGCTTTTTCATGTATATATTGATGTATATGTGTATATATGTTTCCTTTGCTATGTTGTGTTTATTCCCCATATACAGTATGTATCTTGCTGTTTGCTCCTATGTTTGACTGATGTAGATCGATCAATCTAAGTGGTATAGAGAGACAGGCAGAAACCTATAAAGGTAAGAACTTGAAATTTAAACTACTCGTATTACAATGTTTAAACATTATAAATAAAGTATAGATGTGCATGTACTTTCATCTGTTTATTTTAGAGTACAGTGGTCCTTTAAGTCTGTAGGAAAAGATAAACAGAGGAGATGAATGAACTGTAAAGAGAGGGATTACTATGGTTTCTGCAGTGCATTGTCAATTGCAGTAACCCGTTTCTGTGATCCACGCCATCAGAGTAACAACTTTTCTAGCACTTGAAGTGCATTGTTAAACATCAGTTCTTTCATGCAGCTCTGGCTTAAGATTGATCATGTGACCTATGCTACTTTTACTCAGAAGATGACAAGCCAGGCACACTGCTAAAAGCTTACACAATGTCCCTATGCATTATAATCAGCCTTGATACAAAGGGAGCCCTGACTGTCTGCTGTTGTAGCACTGAACTAGTATCCTGCAGCTCCTATCATCACTTATAGACTGACTCCATTCACTGTTCCTTTCACTGACCACAGCTCCATCCGTATCATCTATGCAGCTGCATCTGGGAGAGCTTCAAGGAATATACAAGCAACAACTATAATTTACTATTATTAAATAATATCACTTTAAAGCTTTTATCTGATGATACACATCAGTTTACATCAATTATATAAAAGTAATTGAAAGGTTAATGCCATCGCTATCACAAAGTTCAAGTTGTATGACATCCCCATGTACAATTGCATTATGTAGGTGGATGTTTGACTGTATATTAAAACACAGTTTAATCCCTAGTGCGATTTAAACAAATTGTATTAAGTTATGATTAATATTATTGGACACATATATTAATTAATAATCATTTACAAAAGCACTTTGCACTTTTTATTTTTGAATATCACTACTATAAAGAAAAGTCGAACTATTTTAAATACTTGAAGGGATTATATCATAATCTACACAGAATAAATATTGACTATTTTCTGGAACGATAATAGTTGCGATAATGTATTGTTTTGTTGTTTTGATCCGATTGTTAAAGGTAATAGGATTAGTTCCTTCCTTGTTTACCTTTGTTTGTGGTCTTGATCACATGAAACTGATACCCAACAACAATTGTCTTCAGATCAGAGAGAATCCTTGGCCTTTGATCACATGATTTCATTTACAAATTGAATACTTTGTTATTGAGACACATGATGGATAACCACCAATTAGATATTTTAGCACACAACTAGTATGATTTTCATTGATTGGTTTCATATACCATATATAGCCATTTTACACGTGGGCAACTCACTTTTTGACCACAAGAGATTTGAAACGCATCAGGGCTGACTGGGGTTCCCCAGCAGGGACCTTAGTCCTTATTTTGTCTACTCCACTCTTTTGTTGTACTGTTTGTAAAAAGAAAGAAAACATGTTCTCCCAAGCTTAAGATATTGCAGAGTTGTAGAAGATCACAAACAGACCAATATTAGGAGATTTAGTTAGATAACTATCAAAAGCTTGGAGGGTAATAATACAATTATTTATAAATACCAGTAGAGTTAACAGAGTAGACATTTCCTAAGGCAGGAATAAGAAAATCAACCCATAGTTATTTCTTAGGTTGAAATAATTTATATTATGTTTTTTTAACCAGCAAGGTTCCAATGGGATCAGTGCACAGCACTAAAAAAATTGTATTCATCTTGGTATATACAATCCTTGTGTTTTTAATATTGTTTTTTTCTCATGTGGTGTGTTTGTCATATGTAAAAAAGAAATGAAAATCAACATGATTTTTTTTAAATAAATGACAAATAAAAGTTATATTTTAAAGTACCCTGAGTGCAGGAGTGGAAACTGTGATTCTAATGTAAAATTATTTTTAAATTGTCAATTAATCACAGAACCTAGATCCGGAGTTGATAAATAAGGAAAATAAGTGTTGATATCTTTACTAGGTTTATTCTCTGTGCAAAGGATTTTAGTAAGCATTGAGATTTGAAACCAAGAAAATAAGTTTTTGAGGGGCACTGCAGCAATGGGGGCCCCCATATTGCTATGAGACAGTTATGCTGCTTTATCACAGCTTGTAGTAGACCATCCTTAAGAAGGCCTATATGGTATAATGGGTTAAAAGTGTTGAAAGAGATATTACTACAGGATTACTACTATACTTGCTAAAGGTAGCACCATCATAATCCGATGCCACCTCATTTGCAAGCAAGCGGGAACCAAGATCTGCAGCTACCAGTTACCATATGGATGGACTAAAATATTACCAAAGGACTGTGGTAACTTAGTTGAGCAAAAAATACAGTTTTTTAATATTATCTTAGTAGTTTTATGACAAATCCATACAGCAGCTCCTTGTAGTATATAATTCCACATCTTTGAATTGGCTGAAGTTGATTGGTACCTCATTTCTACAAAGTACACTGCTGATCATTAAAGCTCCTTCAGGCTTCTGTAATTGGACAAAGGTCAAAATGTTTTAGAAAGTATTAAATAAATAAAAAAAATCATTCAATACTTTATTTTATTAACTATTATAGTGGATTATTGTTTACTGTGGTTAACTATTGCCTTGTATGAGCTGATTTCTGGTTTCCTCTACATTCAAGGTTTCCTCCCACACAGAGCCAGATTAGTAGAAACCAAAACGGTGGCGCTCACTGCAGTACCATTTTAAATACCAGGTAATAAAGTGTATATTTATATATATATATTTTTTTTCAAACATCTTTTTATTAAATGGAGTTTGCGTCAGAACAGAAGTGGATTAATACATTTCAACCATTGGTGAGCAAATATATGCAATGTTCATAGTAGCCATACTTATTGCATCATATTTATCTAGTACATATAGGAATTCCTTTATAATTTTTGTGCTTGGAATTGTACCACATTGCTTAACATCACCTAGATATCCTTTGGTGTTCTCCAATTTTTTTTTTTTCCTTTTATATTGTCTTCTAACATTTTATTCTTTACACAAGTTAAAACAAAAATACAATCAATTATCAACTGGGGAGAGAGGAGGGGGGGGGGGAAAGGGTAGGTGGGGAAATAGCACACTCACCGTCTCGAGAAACACTGGTCGCAAGTAGGCTCTGGGGCCCCATCCGTCGCCCCCGCGGCCCTCCGGCCCATCCCCACCCCGAGGCTGGGGTCTGAGCTAAACTGTGGCACTATGTGGGTAGTCCAGCCAGGGAGACCAGATATCCAGAAAGCTAGGATAGCTGTGTTGCATGTAATGTGTCAATTTTTCATTAATCATTATAAAGTTTATCCTGGTAATGACATCATTTAGATTTAGTGTAGGGGTTCTCCAGTGTCTGGCAATTGTATGCTTAGTGGCTAAAGTAAAATACTGTAAGAGTGCATTACACTTGGGGGATATGTTCTCTGCCTTCCCTCCTAACAGGCAAACCTCTATTGTGGGTGTTAGTGGGCTATGTATTAGTTGTGAAAATAGTTGGAACACATTCCCCCAGAGAGCTTGTGCCTTTGTGCAGTGCCACCAAATGTGGCTAAAATCTCCTGTAGCTTGGCAGCCCCTAAAGCAAAGTCTATTTATCGTCGGGTTAATTTGGTGCATTCTGGATGGGGTGAGATAGGTTCTGTGGAGGACTTTGATTGAGACCTCTAGTAGGCTATGGGTAAGTGAGCCCTTGGTCAGATTTCGGCTAATCCTATGCCAAGTTTCTATAGTCAGTTCCCTGCCTAGGTCTTGTTCCCAGTGTGCCATACAGGCGGGTTTCTGTTTAGGTTTGGTATTGTTAAAGCTGGAATACAAGAGACCCAGGGTGCCTCTAGAGTTGGGAATATTCTTACAAATTGTTGATAGCCAGCACTGTTTTGGTGGGCCCCAGTCTTTTGTCAGGGATTCTAACCAATGTCTGATTTTCCTATAATTCCATAGTTCCCCTGTTGGTATGTTAAAGTTAGTTACCAGTTGTTCGTGATTTACCACTCTATCGTCATGTTACCACGCCCCTATTCTGTTAAGGTCACTAGAGAGCTACCACCTTTTTGAGATTGAGCTCAAGGTCGTCTCAAAGTCTGGGAAAGATTTTATAGAAGTCATAGGGGTGATTGGTGGCGCTAGTTGGTGTTTGGTACAAGCCCAGGTCCACACCGATGCCGTGAGTTTGATCATCGGGTTGATGAGGTACTTTTTGTTTTTGATTTTATGAATCCCCGGGTCCCAGATCAGCGTGTCCCAGGAGTGGGGTCTAAGTACCCATATGGGTTGATGTGTCTTTGTGTGGGTTAGTGGCAGGAAGGCCAACTGGGCTGCTTTGTAGTAAAGCCTGAGGTTTGGGCAGGATAATCCCCCTTGGTTTTTGTGCTTATACATCATCTTCCTAGCAATCCGTGGGGCTTTATTGCTCCAAATAAATTTAAATATTATATTCTGCAATCTGTCTAGATCTTTGAGATCTAGCGGTAGGGGAAGGGTCCTGAAAAGGTACAATATTTTGGGCAGAATATTCATCTTGGTGGCCGTGATGCGGCCCGTCCATGATATGTTTAGCTTTGACCAGCTTTGTATATTCTTTGTTAATTTCTGAAGCAATGGGGGGTAGTTTGCTTTGTATATTCCCGCTACCCTCCTTGTAATATGAACCCCTAGATATTTGATTGATGTTTTTGGCCAGGAAAAGTTATAAGTCCTTTGCAATTCTGTAAGATCTGTCAATGGTATTCCTACATCTAAGGCCTCGGTTTTCTCCAGGTTAATTTTTAGCCCCGATATCTCCCCAAAGTCAGGTAATACCGTCAGCAAGGCCGGGATCGAGCTCTTGGGGTATGTCAGAGTGCATAGGAGGTCATCCGCAAACAGGGAGCATTTGAGGTCTTGGAGGCCGATTCTCAGGCCCCTTATGTTTGCGGTGCATCTGATTTTTTGGGCCAAAGGTTCCATGGCCAGCGCAAAGAGTAATGGAGACAGGGGGCACCCCTGTCTTGTTCCTCTCCGTATGTCTATAGTCTCCCTGTTTGGCCCTGGTAGTTTTAGAGCCGCCTGGGGCAGATGATAATAAGAGCGTAGCAGATTTATGAAGCGTCCTTTGAAGCCAAATTTGGCCAGTGTCGCGTGCAAGTAGGGCCACTCTACCGTGTCAAAGGCCTTTTCAATGTCAAGGGCCAAGACACAAAGCGGGATACCATCCCTTTGCGCCAGATGTAGTACATTTAAAGTTTGTCTAAGATTGTCTGCTGCTTGTCTGAATGGGATAAAAGCCCGTCTGGTCTTTATGTACTAGTTCTGGTAGGAACTTGGAGATCCTGTCCGCCATTATCTTTGCTAGCATCTTAACATCGCCGTTTAGGAGGGATATTGGGCGGTAGTTTTTGGCCTCCAGGGGGGTCCTGCCCTCCTTAGGGAACACCACCAAGTCAGCCCTATTGAGTTCAGGTGGCATGGCTTCTCCATTCAGAATGGAGTTGAAAAGCCTGCATAGATAGGGGGCTAGAAGCCCAGCATATGTTTTATAGTAGGAGTTTGGGAACCCATCTGGGCCCGGGGCTTTACCTAATTTGAGATTTTCAATAGCTCTGAGTACCTCCTCTATTGATATGTCAGAGTTAAGCATGCTTATGTCCTGTTCCGTGGCCTTGGGTAGATCTAAAGATGTCAGATAGGATTGGGTCGCATCTGGGGATTGTAGGATAGTTGCAGCATAGATTTTTTGATAGAAAGCCGCAAAGGTCTGTTTAATTTCTGTTTGGCTTACTGAGGGATACCCATTTGCGGTGTTAAGCTTTAAAACTTTTTGCTGAAGGGGTCTAGGGTTCAGTCTCCTAGCTAGAAGGGAGCTAGGTTTGTTCGCCTTCGTATAGTATAGGTGGGTGGTGCGCCTCAGTGCTTTGTCTGTCCGCATTGAGAGAGCATTGTCGAATTCCAGTCTACATCTATCTATTTGATGTCTTGTTTGAGGAGAGGGGTTAGTCTGGTTATGTCTCTCTAGTCTTTGGAGTTCTTTTCTGATCTCTGTTTCCCTCTGCAGGCATTGCTTCTTAAAGGCCGAAGCAAGCTTAATATAGGTGCCACGTATATACGCCTTATGGGCAGTCCAGATCCAGCCCATCCCTACGTCTGTAGTGTCATTGATGTCAAAGTATAGTCGTAGGTCTTTCTCTACTTGGCTATTGAATGTGGGGTTGTGTAGTAAAATTTCATTTAGCCTCCAGATAAAAGGGCTTTTCTGGGTCTCGCCAAAGTCTATTGTCAGGGTCACCGCCGAATGATCCGACCATGGGCATACATTAATTTCGGCTGATCTAGTCATATCAAAAATTGGCGCGCTTACTAGTATTGTATCGATTCGGGAATAAGATCCATGTACATGCGAGTAGTGAGTATATTCCCGTCTGGTTGGGTGATGCCCTCTCCAGGCGTCCACTAAGCCTATAGCGTTTAATAATCTCTTAATTTGCTGCATTTTATTTGTGTACCGACCCCAGTCTAGGCCCCTAGATCGATCTAAGAGAGAATCTAATGTCAGATTGAGGTCTCCCCCTATTATCAGTTTTTCATGGGCGTTAGATTCAAGTACTCTCAGGATTTTTAAAAGAGTTTTGTGTGGAGATGTCGTCGGGGCATAAATGGATACTAGCGTCAGCTCTGAACCTAGAATTGTGCCGGATAGAATAATGTAGTGTCCCTCTTTGTCAATTATTTTAGAGGTGATCTGGAATGGAAAATTGCGGTGTATTAGTATTGATGTCCCCGCTTTTCTGGTGGGTTGCGTAGCTGAGTAATAGTTTGGGTATTCTTTATCCAAGAATGAAGGTATTTTGTGTTGGGCAAAATGTGTTTCCTGCAAGAACAGGACAGAAGGCTTTATATGCTTGTAATAAAGGAAAGCTTTTCTCCTTTTGTACTGTGAATTGAACCCTTTTACATTGTGTGTGGTAAAAGCGTATTCTCCACTGGCCATCGGGTAAGTCTGAGTATGTGTTGTTGAGAGCCTGTCAACTCACCCCATGTCCCGGATTGTGCAGGAGGGACCAGAGAGCCAGGGAGCACCAGAAGGAGCCTCCAGGCCCCGTTGCGGGCCAATGTCTTCTCATGCCGGATAGAGCGTGCTGGGGTGGGAGGGGAAGTGAAAAAAGAAAGTTCATAAACAACATTAACCGTAATACATATACACTTACTCCTACGCCAGTCAAAAATTCTGGCATCTGTCGGGGATAGGACTATGGGAGGCAATCGTCCTATAATCCCCTGTTGAAGGGGTATATATAAGGAACCCATTACATAAAAGTAGTTCCTTGTAGCCACTGAGGGGCAACTCATTTAGATCTAACTATAGAGTCTAAAAGTCTGGTAAGAGATGAAGGGAAAGTGTCATGGTCTTATCTATAAAAGCTAGTTGGCCTTCTACACTCAGATTGTCTCTTGGATTATGATAAGGTTTTGGAAGGTTCTTTTTTTTTTTATGTCACCCTACGTTTCTGATTCGAGTGGTAACGTGCCTCAAATTTTAGGTTTTCAGTGGGCCTCTATTTCCCCTAGTGTCGTCTTCTTTTAATTTGGGTGGTTCCCTGCTAGTTCATCAATGGGGGCTTCAGTATGGTAGTAAAAAGAGCTCTTGTGAGGCCTGCCTTTATGTTATGTCCTCTGTAGGGGGGTAATAGGTCTCTAATTTTCAAGTGGGTAGCCATCTTTCCCTGTTTACTTCGTCTCTTGTTAAAAAAAAAAAAAAAGGCTTCCCATCGACTCTTGCCTTAGTGTTGGTGAGTGTCAGTGTTGTCTTCCTTTCAAGTCTAGTTATGGGAAGTTTTGTAGCTATATTCTCAGGCTAAGACATTTGTAAGGAACAGTAACAACCAGCAATGACTTTTGAACTGTGATTAAAATGACAAAAGATAAATCTGATACAAATTAGCCTTAAATTCAACAACAAATCATGAATGATTAAACCCTTTGAAAATTAGTCCGATTGGTATGGTACTTCAGGTAGCTCTAAGGGCGCCTTCAGGTATCTGCCCAGTTCTAGTAGTGGACTTGTGACTCGTAGGCGTTTCCCGCGAATTTGGGGAAGAGCTCTGATTGCCTTTATTCTGTACTTTAGTCCACTGTTTGGTGGGCGCAGTAGTATTGTTTCGTATGTGATCCCTCTCTGCGTTGTTCGGTGGATTAGGTGCAAGTCCGATAGTAGTGAGGTGAGAGCGGCATTCCTCCAGGGAGTGGGCTGAGTACATCTTGCCCTTATGTTGAAAAGATACCACAAATGGAAATCCCCATCTATAAGGGATTTTATGTGTGTTCAGAATCTCTAGGGCTGGCTTCATTTCCCTGCGCCTGGTCAGTGTGATCGGAGAAAGATCTGCAAACAGCAGTATTGTTGCATTGTCTGGGCCCCTGATGTTTTGCTTTTTTCTGGCTGCCGCCAGGATCAGGTCCCTGGCTTGTTGTCTCAGGAATCTAATGATCACATCTTTCGGTACGTCTGGGTTTCTGGGTGCCCCTAGAGCTCTGTGGGCCCTCTCTATCTCCCATACTGACTCTGGTATTTCCGGAATAATGCCCTTGATGGTGTCTTTCAGGTAAGGCTTCAGGTCTTGTACTGCCTTCGTAATCCCTCTCAGTCTTAAATTATGGCGGCGCGACCTGTTTTCTAGGTCCTCAAATTTATCTTCGAGGGTTTCCACTCTGGAGTAGGTCTGCGAGTGTAGCGCTCTGTCCCTCTCCTGGGCTTCAGCAATCTGGTCTACCATTTCTTCCAGAAGGTGTGTTCTCTGACCCTGGTCATTTATGTCCTTTCTGATAGCATTCACAGTCTTTTCAGTATATGCCTGGAACATTCGTTCTATCAGGGCTATGGATCTCGGTGAGAGGTCCATGTTGCTTTGGGTTGCACCCAGGTCCTCCTGGTCCTCAGAGTTGTCTGAGTGCTCTGAGTTCGCTTCTTGGGCGGTTTCTGGGGTTTTAAAATGATCTGTGATCCTTCTGGTTGCAGTGCCTTTTTTGCATTTCCCCATGTTGAAGCCCAAGGATTAAAGTTACTATTGCGTGGGCAGTCTGTGGCTGATGCTCAGTAGCAGTTGCTGAGGGATCAAAGTGGTGGTGCAGATAAATGAATGGGTTTAATGCAAATCACATTTTAGTCATGGTCTTTGGTTGCTTGTGGTCTATCGTGCATGGCTTTTAGAGAGTTGACCCCTCATTTGTGACGCAGGGGGCGGTCAGGGATTTCTCGCCATTTCAAGGTTTACATATAGTGGTTCTGTTTGCAGTCTCTGTTTTTTTGTGTTGAGTGCTGCCAGAATAAAGGTAAGAAGGCTGCAATCCAGCCTTATCTGTTGGTGTGTAAGTTGAATAGTGAGTCTTTATAATTCCAGTTTTCTCAAAGGTTTAAGTACCCTAGGTACAGTGTGGGTTTTCCTTGTTTGTACTTGTTTGTTAAGGATAGCAGGCTAGTTAGATGAGGGGTGTATTATAAACAGTGTTGTGCTTGTTTTATACTTGTGGAGGAGATGGGGTTAGGGCTGATATGTATCCCTTCTTCTGTGTGCACAGTCCTGTCCTATGCCCCTAAAATGGCCGCCTCAGAGCTCTTTTTTGCAGGAGTGACACTCCAACAGCAAGGGCCTCTCTGACCCCCCTAATGCAGGTAAAGATATAGCCACCCTCTATCTTCCTGCTTCTTTCCTCCAGCCCCACCAGTACTCACTTTACAGTTGGGTCTCCAGGTATAGGGTCACAGGGTTAATGGGTAAAGCTCCTGAGGTGATCCTGTGCACCCACAGGGGCCTGGGCCTCCACCTCAGACCTTGCCTCATGCAAAACCACCCGATCTTGGGGTCTCTGTATCTTCCACTGCCTCCTGTGTTGCTCTGACCAGACCCTTCTGCAGTGTTGCAGTTTCTGGCAAAGGGTGCCTGTAGCAGGCGCAGGGCCTCTGAAGCTCTCACCTCCCGGTAAGTCCCTGCAGGAAGGCAGTCTTCTAGTGAGCTGGCCGGGTGCAGGTTTCTCTGCAGCTGTGCCTCCAGGGGTATCTTTTGAGGGTCCCACGGGGGAAATGGGTCCCCCCTCTTCTTCCCCCAGTTGTTTCCAGGGTATGCAGTTTAGTTATGATAACTAGGGCAATTTATAAGCCCACTTTTAGTGCTTTAAGCAGGAGCTCACACTAAACACGTCTAGCTCCAGCATACGGAAGCTCCACCCCGTATATTTATATTTTAAATACATTTAAAAAAAAATCAGACAATCCTCCCCTAATCTGGGCATAGTGTTTTACTCGCTAATCCTGTTTAGCAGAGCTGTGGCATATCTAGGGTTAATTATAATTTCAATTATTTTGTATTAATGTTCAAAGTAACATAGTTTTCTTGGCTATAACATACCCATTATTACTTGCCTTACTGAAATATAAAACCAGCATTGCCAACATGTATTTAGAGTAATACAATACATGATTTATTTGGGGATTCTACTGCAAACAGCAAATTAAAATAAATGACCCTTAATTACTTTAGTTTTTGTATAATGATGTATGGATTAATAGAAAGGAGATTTGTCTTTTTCATGTTTATACTGTGCGTGTCAGTAAGACAGAGTGAAGCTGTCCAGATGATCTCAATGTGTACTCGGTTATTGTACTCAAAAAGAGACATGACGAGGTTAGGACATAATTTCACAATGAATTTCCATGGAGAAATTAGGATGATCTCATTCATTATACTGAAACAAGCAAAAGGAAATCTTTGTCATCACCTATACAATCTCATGCAAAATGCCCTGTTAATACCGATAATTCATTGTTCAACGAAGTTGAATGTATCAAAACTTTGGTACATTATTATTCAGCGGAATCTCACAATTCTGTTTGTGATTTTCCACAACATGTAGGGTATGAGTTAAGCAGTAGCTTTTGGCCTGGGGCAGTCTTGTTATTTTCCATTGATCATGGGCTCCACCATTAACATCCAGAATATTTTCAACAGGGTGGTATTACATGCAACATAATAAATGATTTTAACAGAGTGCATCATAGCCACAGATTGTGCTTAACCTATCTATGACTATGACTGATTTAATGGTATGCTTAAAGTGTTAGTCTTGTCTCATCCCTCTTTGCCTCGGTTGATAAGGTCCGAAGGACCCATGACGGAAGTGTCACATTTATAGCATGCTATTTTGAAAGACTGGACTTATTAATGTGGAAACTGTTTTACAAACATTCAAATAAATCATTACAGCCTTTTATTTGTAGCTAATGTATTCAAGTTCTCTTTAATTGCAGCAGACATTTTGCCTTTATCCCTAATCAAATTAGATATGTGGAACAGGAAACACGGATTCATACAAAATTCAGTTGTTTACATAGCCACTTTGCTGTAGAACTCAATTGAATTCAATGGAAGTCACAGTAGGATAAACCTTTCCTAAAGTTGCAGGCAGGTTAGAAGACATGCCCCATGATGTTGTTGTTCAGTCTTTCAGTCGTGTCTGACTCTCTGTGACCTCATGGACAGCAACATGCCAGGTACATCTATTGATATTGTCTCTATTGCCCTAACACATATACAAATGGGATTTTCACACCTTAAAAAACATATCATATAGGAAAATATTGTTAGTGACTGATCAACACTCCCTCTGGAGAATTCTATCAATTTGGCCCCAAAGAGAGCATTTTTTGTGAGACGATGGCATTTTGAGTCTGAGTCACTAGAGGCCTCATTCAATTGTGATTTGGCCAATTAATTAGGGCTCTATATAAGCACAGAGCATATTTTTTTACAGAAGTTTTTTAAAAACTTCTGTAAAACAATATATGCTATGTGCTTATTTAGAGCCCTATTCAATTGGCTAAATCACAACTGAATGAGGCCCTAGGGCTTCTAAATTAAGTTAAATATTTTTAACCATAGACTGATTAATTTCAATTGAAACAGCTAAATGCTTGGCTGAATTCAAAGTCATTTGAACAAGCAGACAAACGGACATAAAAATTGAGGCTCCAACTAATGAATAATTGTATATTTAATCAAATAAAAAAAAAAAAAACAGTTCGCCCATATCACGTGTAGCCATTCTAACTAAATACAGGGGGAGCAAATTAAATTGCAAGGGGAGGCAAATTATTATTTACTAGGCTCCTCTGTATATTAGGATACATATTAGACAAACACTAATTTTCACACAAAAACACACTCTAATACATATTATTGAAAATTTTTTCTTTGTCTGGGTCTTTGACTTATTTCTTTACCTCCTTGCTGTACTCTGTCATGGAAAATCATGCATTTCTATCATAGCTCGCAGACAGGGGCAAAAGAGCCCCCCCCCAATGGGAGGGGGGGGGCAAAGTTTAAAGAGACAACAAACCTGTCGCCCATAGTGGTGTAATTCAGTTCTTCTCCCAGGACATGTAGCCGCACTACACAATGTAAACAAAATGTTTTAGAATATCAAAGGAATGGTACTTATCCACTACTATCACTACAATGGAAGCAGTGTTCTGAGGCAATACAGATTCTCTTTCAATTCTAATGGTATAAGTCCAAATCCATGTATGGATGAATAATGTTTCTATGTGTAAGGGAGGAGGCAAGACTAAGAGAACAAAATAAACAGACAAGGGAGAGAGAGAGAAGGGAGAGAGAAAGACAATGGAAGAAACTGGAAGAGACAAGGACGAGAGAAGCGAGGGGAGAAGAGAGAAAATAAATGAGAAGGAGTGATAGATAAGGGGGAAGTATAGAAAAGTTGAGAGAAATGTTTAAAGTGAGGGGAAGGGGTAAGAGTAGAGGGGAGAGGCGAGAGGGAGGGAAAAAGTAGAGATAAGAGGAACAGAAGGGAGCAAATTATGCTACACAAGGGTTTTTGCTGCTAGACATGACCCAATGTTCCCCTTGTTATTATATACATATAAGCGGTCAAAATATATATTATTTTTGCTGTAGTTATAGATGGCTTGGAATCTACTGGCATGTTTTGCTAATGTATTATTCCACTATCATACCACTGCATAACACAGGCTTCCTCCCTAATATCATACCACTGCATAACACAGGCTTCCTCCCTCCTATCATATCACTTCATAACACAGGCTTCCTCCCGCCTCACTTCTCTCCAATTTTAAACACCTCATGATACTTTCCCAGGGGGATAATGAGTATGAGGGTAGGTAGAATGTGTGATGTAGGAAAAGAAAGAGAAGGGAAGAGGAATAAGTGAAGAGCAAAGAGCAGAAGGCTGAGATGGGAGGTAGAAAGAGAGATGGGGAAAAGTGAATGCTGTAAAAACATATTAAAGAACAAAGAGTAGAATTGAGTTGGAAAGATATGAATCAACAGCTAGAGTAAATAAATGAATATAAAATTCAGGTGGTGCAAAAATACATGGCAGAAGAAATATACTAGCCATTTGTAATTACAATGTTGTGTGTACCTTTGTGCAAATTCTCTTTCTTTTGCTGCTTTGCTTCCCATTGCATCCTTCAGGTTTGTTAAAAGGGGGATGGGTCAAAAGCTTTCCTGGGCCAAAGCTTTCCTGGGAGAGAGTTTAATTTCAGTATTTTGTGTGTTCCCTAGTCATCTAATTTGGGGGGATATTTTTACCCCCTGCCCCCGGTTCCGACTCCCCGGTTCCTACGCCCCTGCGCGAATGCCATTTTTTCTCCTTTCAACTAGAATATCATAATTCTTGCTCCGCAAAAGCTTTCTTGCAGTATCTATTCTCTTAGTCCTCCTTAAAGGTAAAATGTAATAGGCCAACATTCAAGTGGTAATGATCAGTTAAAAAAAGTATTTTTTTCTAATTAAAAAAGCATTTATATTTTGTGAGGCACTTACACTAAAAATACATGGTTTTCACCTCATCTCTAGTCTACTGTTCCTATTTTTTTAGCTTTGGTCTCAGATTGTAATCACTTAGGATTGTGCTGCACTATGCAGTAACAAGGAAGCAGCAGGAAAGTGGTAGTACATTCTACCACCAATAAACAGCTGTAGAAGAGTTCCAGCCTAAATGTGACATGAGAACAAGATGCTTTAAATATGAATTTAATTACAAAAGGGAAACTTTTTTTTTTTCTCATTAAAGTTTTTATTAGGCAAATACAGCACGCATAAAACAATACATCATTCTTAACAAGATGATATGCAATTTACGTTAAATGTCTAATAACATTCCATCTCATATCCAAGATGCTGTGTGATGCTTTCGTGAAGCATTCCTCCTTCAGCCTAATACGGGTTATTTTTACATTTATTGGGGATTTAGGTACATCTTCCTTAGTCCTTAGTAAGTATCTTGATTCCCCTTGCCTTTAGAGGGTCGGGGGTATCTTTCTGGTTTCTGGTTTTAGGTGGTGGGGGGGGGGAGAGGGGATATTAAGGTGGGGTCAGGATTAAATAAACTGGGTATAGGGAAGATATGGGAGGGGGGTAAGGGGGGATATTAATTGTACCTGAGATTTTACACCCGATCCATGCCAACACCTCACCTGATTTTGTCCCGCAATATGGATTCGCTAAGCTCAAGACGCCATGGCCCTCCTCACATCCGGGGGAGCCTTAGTCTTAGTGTCAGCTGTCGTTAATCCCCTTAAGCTAAGATGGGAGTGTAGCCAGGGGCTCCATATATCAAGGAATGTGGACATTGCGTCAGCTAATAAATGTGATAATCGTTCGTTGGTGGCTATATAGTTAAGTTTGTTGATGATGGCCGGCAGGCTGAGGGTGTTGCTTTTCCATTGTTTTGCTAAGTGACTTTTGGCCGCAAGCATCCTGAATTGTAGTAGTGCGTTTTGGTGCCTGGAGAGAAGGGGACATCTGGTCCCCAAGAGTGCCATCTCTAGGTCTCTATCAATGTGGATATGTGTTATCGTGGATGCTAGGTCGAATACCTCCTCCCACATGTCTCTTGCCGTAGGGCATGTCCACCAAATGTGGATGAAGGAGCCAGATTCCCGGCAGCCTCTAAAGCACCTCGGGCTTATTTTGTTGTTCCATTTATGTTGTCTTTCCAGAGTTATGTATGTTCTATGGAGAACCTTGAGTGAGGTTTCCAGCAAGCTGAACTTTAGTGCGCCTTTAGATAAACTGACCCATGTGGAGGACCACTGACCCACATGGAGGACCACAAGCCCTCATCTCTTTCATGCCCCAGGTCTTGTTCCCATGCTGAAATATATGCCGGTTTCTTGGTATGTCTGTTGTGTAGAAGTTCCTGGTACAGGAGACTTATCATTCCCTTATAAAGAGGGAGCGACTCGCAAAGCTTAGTCAACCAATTTGTTTTGGGAGGTCCAAATTCCCGTTTTATTGAGTTCACATGTAATAGCAGTTTTCTGAAGTTAAAGTATTCTTTGGGTGGTATATTCAGAGAATTTATTATATTGTCTGGATGTTTAATTTCATTATCTTTGAACCATGAACCCAGACGCAGAAATCCCCTTGTTTGCCACCAGAAAAGCGATTCCGGGGTAAGCGTTGGGGCGAATCCTGGGTGGGGGGCCACTGCTGTCAGTGTGGAGGGTGTAGCTGAAAGTTGTCGTGTTTTAGCTGCCCATCGCCACGTGTCTAAGGTAAGTTTTATGAAGGGGTTGTCCATTTTCCTCAGGCTTTCTGGGTTATCAGGCAGCCAGAGGATATTGGCCCATGAATAAGGTGTCATTGCCCTGTTTTCGATAAACAACCATAATGGTTGGTGCTGTGTTGAATGAGCTACAGGTATGAATGCTAGCTGGGCTGCCTTGAAATAAATATGAAGATTTGGGCATGCTAATCCCCCCATACGTCTGCCTTTGTGCATTTCTGTTTTTGAGATTCTATGGCGTTTGTATTCCCAGATAAAGTTAAAGATCTGTTTTTGGCAAATTTCCAATTTTTTTGCTGGGATTGGGATTGGGATGGTTCTAAAGAGGTACAAGAGCCGTGGAAGTAGGTTCATCTTGATCGCATTAATGCGACCCAGCCAAGAAAGGCCACCATTAGTCCATGTTGTAATTTCAGTGTGCAATTCTCTGAATAAGGGAGGATAGTTGGCCTTGCACATTGAATCTATAGAATTGGTAATATAAACCCCCAGGTATTTGATTGCTGATTTTGACCATGTGAAGTTAAAATTTTGTTTAAAAAAATTCTGTGTGTGGGCTGAGAGTGAGCAGCCCAACGCCTCAGTTTTGTCCGTGTTAATCCTAAAACCAGATATTCTGCCAAATTATTCTAGGAGGGATAACAGGGCTGGGACGGAAACAGTCGGGTTAGTTAGGGAACAGAGTAAGTCGTCCGCAAATAAACAGCTTTTCATGTGGTGCATGCCTACCTCAACCCCCTTTATCTCCGCTTTGGATCTAATCATTTGAGCTAAGGGTTCTATTGCTAGTGCAAAGAGCAGGGGGAGAGGGGGCATCCTTGTCTAGTTCCCTTTTCAATCTTAATTATTGAGGGGTTATCCCCCACTAATTTGAGGCAAGCTTGGGGTTTGTCATAGTATATTTTCAAGAGATTAATAAATTGTTCAGGGAATCCGAATTTCCTGAGAGCTGCCCAAAGGTACTTCCACTCTACTGAGTCGAAGGCCTTTTCAAGGTCTAATGCTACGAGACACATAGGAGTTTGGCGTTGCTGAGATAGATGTATTATAGTTGAGCTTTTCTAGGTCAGTTAGGTTTGCTTGTAACCCTCTTTCTCTGGCCGTTTGGGATTTTTTGTATTTTGCTGCAAGTTTGATGCATGTGCCCCTAATGAAAGCTTTATGGGCCGCCCAAACCCAGCCTATGTCCACCTCTGCAGATAGATTTGTGGAAAAGTAGAGTTCTATGTCCGATGCTACGTGGTCCCTTAGCGGGGCACTGACATGAGCATTTCGTTGAGTCGCCATGAGTATGGGGTTTTAAATGCAAAGCCAAAGTCTATTGTGAAACTCACCATGGAGTGGTCTGACCAGGGGCACGGATGGATTCCCGAGCTCACCGCATCGTCTATCAGAGCGGAGTCTATATAAAATGTATCTATTCTAGAGTATGTCTTGTGCACTGGAGAGTAGAATGAATACTCCATTTCCCCTTTGTGTTGTTCCCTTTAAAGGTCTATCAGGTGGAGTTTGTCCAACAATGCTAGAATATGGGATTGCTTTTTAGTGAGTTGACTGTTCCGTCCCCCTCCCGATCTATCCAATGGTGATAAGACTGCATTAAAATCCCCTCCTAGAATTATTTTCCCGAGATCATGAGATTTAATATAATGCAGCAGCCGTATGAATATTTTCTGTGGCATGAGAGTGGGGGCACATAGTGAGATTAAGGTAAATATCTTCCCGAATAGGAAGCCTGTAAGGAGCACAAAGTTACCATCCTGGTCTATCTTTTTATGGTCTAAGATGAAAGGGAGATCTTTATGCAGCAGGATTGCTGCCCCTGCCATCTTTGTGGAATGGCTAGTGGCAAAGATGGTAGGATAAAGTTTGGATAAATATTTAGGAATCTTGTTTCTGACAAAATGCGTCTCTTGTAGGAAGAGTACTGAGGGGTTATATTGTTTATAAGCATTAAAAGCCTTCCGCCTTTTGAATTGCGAGTCGAACCCTCTTACGTTATGTGTGATAAATGTAATTTCAGTGTCAGTCATGATGTGGTATCGTATTTTGCGTCTATAGTCAAGCTTCCCAGAGTAATATACTCACCACCCGGATATGAGGAGGTCGGGGGTCCAGGACAGCTCTCTCTGCCTAATCCTGTTTGTGGGATAAACCAGATCTTTGCAGGTACCAATGAGATTTTGTTGTTTAGCGGGTAAATGGTGTATAAGGTGGATCGACAGTCGGTCTCAGTTGCTAGGGGGGAAGTAAATAGGTTATAGATAGTTAGCGTAATATTTGGTGTATCATAATCTCCTATGCATCGGCAGTACAAATAAAAGAAAAACAATAGGGTGAGGAAGGCATAAAGCCTTCGTTTCCAAATATTGGTGGAAATGTCTAGGGTCGTTGCCCTAGAGCTAAATTGCCTATACGTGTGAAACAAGACAATAGAACATGACCATAATTGGGGTTATCAGATAAACGTAGGGTCAAATATTTTTAACAGTTATAACACCTGATTATAATAAACTTGGAAGCCTAACATCAGGGAATTTGGAGTGCCCGGTTGGTAACCGGTCAGCCCAATTTTGTTAAGGGTGATCATCCCCTGAGGCTGCTGGTATAGTCTTTGGGAATGTCCGCTTTCCAGTGGGCAATCCTCTAGGGGCCCTTTCAGGCCTAAAATGGGTGAGCAACGTCTAGACTCTGTCAGTTCTTGACTGTGTATATCAGCTTCTAGTTAGTTGTAAAATTCGCTGTAGTCTCCCTGAGTGGGCCTTTCTTGTCAGAGAAGATTGGATCTTTTTTGTGTCATTTTGTCCTGGGGCGACATGTGCCATGAGGGGGGAGGTATCTCCAGTTGCAGACCGCCTAGATTGATGACGGGCCAGCCTTAGGCTCGAGGTCAGGCATTTCTCTCCCTTGTTTCTGTGATCTTTGATGTTTGGGTTGGGTTACTTCAGTCCATTCTCTTGTTGGCCTTTGGGCTCCAGTAGTCCTTTGGGGGTTAAGAAATTCCCCCTCCTATAGAAGTTTTAAACGATGAAGGGTGTCCCTTCCTTCTTCCATCGAGCACACTATGTATGTTTTTGCGCCTACCTGGAATGTGAGGCTGAAGGGGAATCCCCATCTATATTTTATTTGGTGCGACGTCAGAGTTTGCAGGATCGGCTTCATCTGTCGTCGTTTATACAGGGGT
The DNA here is from genome assembly GCA_027410445.1 of Discoglossus pictus. Classification (NCBI taxonomy): domain Eukaryota; kingdom Metazoa; phylum Chordata; class Amphibia; order Anura; family Alytidae; genus Discoglossus; species Discoglossus pictus. The sequence continues at coordinate 162,512,091 of CM050170.1, forward strand.
AGTGGGGCCAGGTCGGCATAGATCTGGATTTCTGCTCCATCTGTGCCTAAGATAGCCTGGGCCTTCCTGAAGTACCGAATCTCTAGTCTGTTGCCGGAGGAAGCGTACCACCACATCTTTTGGCAGGTTAGGGGTTGCAGGGCCTCCCAGGGCTCGGTGTGCCCTTTCTAAGTCCCAGGGTTCTTGGGTGAAAGTCGGAAGTATGGTAGCTACCACTGCTTTCGTGTAAGTTACTAGATCCGTAACAGCAGTAGGTATCCCCCTCAAGCGTATATTATGTCGCCGGCTCCTGTTCTCAAGGTCTTCTAGCTTTAGTTCAAAGTCCTTGAGTTGCGAAGTGTTGGCAGATATGTCTATTCTGTCTTCGGATTGACTTACAATGAGTTGATTCGCGCAGGTTTCAAGTTTGCTGGTCCGTGCGCCCAGTTCCTGTATTTCCTGCTTAAATTCTTTCATGGCCGCTGATAGCCGTGATTGTAAGAGCATGTCAAATTTAGCCATTGAGAAGTCTGACACATTTACATTTGGATAAGCGACCTCAGAGTCTCTGTCCCCTTCTGAGCCTGAGGGCGAGGTAGGTGTGGGACTGCTCCCCCGTTGGGAATCTGCTGTTTGTTTTGTGAAATGATCTGTGATACTTCTCGAGGGGCCGCTTTTCTTTGGTTTCCCCATGTTGAATGTTGCTTAGAGTAATGGATCTAAACGTGACGGGGTTTCCTGCCTTGGTGGCTTGCTGTAGTTTGATGCTCGTGGGGTAGCCCAGGTTCCTCTTCTTTTTTTTTTTTTTCTCGAAGTATTTGGCGTTGTACTGTCAAAAATGTGTGAATTAATGAGTAGGCATTAGCTCTAGTAGGCAAGTGGTGACATTCTTGGTTCACATTGTTATGTGTATGTCACCTGGCTCCTTGATATTAGAATCCAGTGGTAGGAGACTGGGGGGGGGGGGGGTTCCCCCTATTTTATACTATTGGCAGATTTAGGATGGTTGCCGTATTTGATGTTGCTATTACAGTCTGCTTGGTCTTGAGGCTTTTATGAGCCAGTCTGTGTAATAAGTCCAGATTATTCTGTTTCCCAAGTTATAATGGGATGATAAAAGTAATAATGCATGCAGGAGGGTGCTGCCATGAATTGTAGGCTTCAGTGCTGCTGCAAAAGTTCCCAAGCGATGTGGGGCAAGTGGTGCTGAGAAAGCTGAACCCCTGGGCCTTATGTGGCCTTCAATTGTCCAGCCTGAATCAGGCTTTGTTTGTAGAGTGGTAAGGATTACAGGCTTCCCCTACTTGGCACTGGTTTATGAGGGGTATTAAAAGTGTCTCATTAAAGGCCAGGGAGGTAATATGGCTCCCTAAGGCCTTCTTCTGTTACCCTTTCTCCCCTTATGTTGAAGGGTTGAGGCCTCTGTGGTGCCCTGAACTCCCTTCTGAGGTAATCTGCCACCCCTGGATGTTTTTGGGGTGTTGTTGTGGAATTGGGGTACTTACAGGGCTTAGGTCTCCGTCTCTGCGTGTTTCTATGCTGACCCAAGATGGCCGTCCCTCGTGGGGATCCAAGATGGCCGCCGCCCGGCCACCAGGCCCCAGACCCGTCTGCAACCTTTGCCCTGGCTGTCCCCACTGACCTGGCTCCACTGAAGCGCCCCAGCCAGCATTCTTTGCTCCGTTTTTTGGGCCCTGGGTCCCTCGGGCCTTTATGTCTCTGGGAGGAAATGTCTTCCACGGCCAGCAGCCTGCCGGACCGACTCTGCAGGCGATCACTCCGATTTACATTTCAGAAGGAGCAGGGTTTGCAGTAATAATTGGAAGCTGCCTGCTTCTGAGAATGAGCTTGGGAAGGAGGTGGATATCAAGTGTCAAAATATCTCATATCCTTTCTCCTGCTCTCCTCCTCCATTGAACATACCCTTGGTCTCTAAGCTGCCAGAATATGCTCTAGTTAGAAAATATGGACATTTATAGAAGAACATAGTCTAAAAAAATATGATTAATTCTGAAAGGTATATTATGCTATTGGTTTACACAGTTGCTAATATTGTTTTGTTAAATACTTCACAAACATGTAATGTTTTTTCTTAAAACACAGTGGTCCTTGAAGCACTTTTCTTTTTCTTACAGAATGCTTGTATTGTGAAGTCAATTTTAGGATGTTATATGTAACTTTACAAGTAAAAATGTGACTTATCTCTGATCTTGCCTATTACTCTGAAATAAAATCCTTCCTGTACTTTGTTGACTCATCCACAGCTTTCTCTATATTACTAGAGTGTAAGTGCATTTTAGAGTAAATATACCCTTGGTAATGCACACAAACATTAAATATACATAGTGATTATGAGTCATTCCACTGCTGTACATAATGAAATATCAGAACAGGACATAAATAATAGCAGAGTAATGACTCACTTCAGTAGAAAGTGATCTTCATATAATACCTTAAAGAGAGTAGAGTCCATAGGGACAAATGTATTTTCCGGATATATATTGTTTAGTGTATTTAAAGTACCACTGTGTTCCCATTTGTTTTTTAACTTTCTTTTTAAAAACCTTGATTTTAAAAAAATAGTACGCAATACAATTAACAGAATGTTATGCTTTTATATACAGTTATTCTTTTAAGTGTGATTGTATATTATTTTATAAACTGATTTGCCTAAGTATAATTGTATGTAAAAATAAAAAAAATCTGTATTATACTTTTACATTCTAAAATAATTTTGCCTATTTTCCATTGTAGTTTTTAAACAAGTTTATTTTAAGTATATGACTACAGTCATCCTTTAATGGGACACTGACATCAAAACATTTGTTATGCATTTGAAAGAGTATGTTATAAACATAAGAGCCATTTATTTACCTCAGAGGTTGGTAACTCGTAGTTTAGATAACTTACTTTAAAATAACCTGGTAAAGGCTATAGTAGGAAATGTTTCCTTCTCTTGCCCTGTCCTGGTGCAAATTAAGAGCAAGTGATCATAAAATCAAATCCATGAACTAGCAATCACAGCTAATTGCAATAAAGATGACTTAACAAGATTTCCTCCAAGATTTGCTCAATTTAACAGGTCAGGCAAGAGGAGGAGAAATGCTATATTTGAGTTGCTTTAATGTTAGATTTCTGAAGGTGAAATCATACATTTTTCTTGCAAAAAAATATCTAGTAAGGTTGAAAATATCCTTTTTTAGATGCAAGATCATTTTTAGGAGAGAGGGGTAACATCTACAGTAAGAGGGCCAGGGAGCTCCTCAAATAAGCCCTCTTTAGTAATAATCGGTTTACATTTATATTAAACCAATACTGATGGTCAATTCTGATATATGGCCAATAGGCCAACTCACAAAAGTCAAACAGCCATTTTAAATTCCCCCAATGTGTAAAGACGTAGCCCGTAACGGGGCTTGCAAGACTTATTATTTATTGACCTATAGCATAGTAACTAGGGCTTATTCGTTTACATATATAGGAATGTGACACAAATGTGATGTATGTGGATGTCCCATAACCCGAACCATTGACAACACACAGTTTGAACGGTATAACAAAGCTTTATTTCATACACAGAGCAGAATCAGAAATGGACAAGACTGTGCATTAATATCATGGGTGTGGTGTGGGTGGATCCCGAGAGAGCAAGAGGCTTGTGGGAAAAGGGGATACCTACAGGAGGTAATGTCATAGTCTATAATAGGCATGGTGCATAACACCTACCAGGGTCACATGTGGTCATCACTACACTACTGCAACCAGAATCTGATGAAAAAAAGGATCATCAGAAATCACTCAATTTAACTGAAGAAACCATGTGCATAGCACTTACAACTTGTCTAGATGTGCTCAATGAAACAGATTATTAAACCTCTGGACTGTGTAATCCAAACCAGTTTCACACATATAGTGTGGTAACAAAACGGTGGTGTTGTTGGGCCAGGTGGTGGTGGCGGCCAGTCCAGCGCATTGTGGTGGGAGTGTGGAGGTGATGGCCGGCTGCTGTCATCCCTCCAGTGGGAATTCCCTGGTGATATTATGTGTAATTAATAACTGTTGGGGGATGGGATGTGGGGGATGGGATGGGGTGGGGGTGTATGAAGTGACCTAGCTCTATGAGTTCTTTAAATTATGTGTATTGCAATTATGTGGAATCTGTAAATATGTATAATCAAGAATTAGGTGTAAAATCGTAAACAGTATATGATAATTGATTAAAACGTCAAATTACTGCTCTCAAATATTCCTGCGCTCTCTCTCTCTTTCTAAAAAAACTCCAACTCTGGGACCTGCGTACAACTTCTTCAGAAAATATAACACAGTCAACGCATGGGTGGGTGGTGTCACAACCTACAATGATGATGGAGTATAGAGAATCCTAGTCCTCTTATCTCCTGTAGGTTTTAGACCTAAGTTTGGGTGGCTCCAGACCAATGGACAATCTTTGTAGATGCAAGAGCATAAGTCCCAGCTTTTGGTAGTGTGCCTGGGAAACCTGGAAGGGAGTCAGAACGATCTCCTCTACCAGCATATGCCCCTGGGTCAATAATACACCTGCACACAAAGTCTTGATGAAAATTATGAACAACTTTATTTGGAAAACAACATCTTTTAAACAGGCATACAACATTACCAGGAGGAGCTACCTTTAGTCAGCCCCTAACTGCCTCTGGCCAATCAGGTAGGGTCCATACATGGGAACCATGAGACTCCTCCCCAGGTCCACCCACTAGGCGAGGCCAACTAATTCATTTGGGCTCTGAATCTCCAGGGCAAAGCATACCTTGGTTCTCTTGTGCCCATGCTATGAAGGCTGAGAAGCCTCAGGCCATCCCATTGTTTCTGGGTGCCTTGCTGTCTGCTTTCCAGCTGTGAGCTCCCCATTGTTAGGACTCTGCTGGACACTTAGCTAATGGGATTAACAGGCCTTTGGGAAGAAAGGAGGTTTGGCTGTATTCAACGGCTTTCCCTCTACAATATAATAACATTCTAATATAATAACATACATTCATATTTACAAATATAACACCCAATGTTTCACCCACATACAACCAATATATCCCATTAGATCCCTCACAGGATACTCATTACAGTGAGCCTAAACATGGGAGGTATGGGAATATGCTAAGGGATAAACTTATAATACTTTATCCCCTAGACCACAACATAACAATATATCCATAACAAGTGGGCCCCAAACCTTTTCTTCCACAGCATGAGCCATGAACTTTGTCCCAACACAATATGGCCACTGGCTGATTCATGACAGGTGGGACACAAATTTATAATCTCCCTCTGTCAATCATCTGCGGCTAAACCACTTTCTATTGGCTGAGAGGAATGTGTCGCACTACGTTATACCGCGATTGGATCGTAACGGCCGATTGCATTTCAGCCAGTCCCTTAACAGCTTCTGTGCATGGAAACGTTTTACGGGCTTGTGTCTATGGCCTGTAGGCTACACCATGGTTGAATGTAATAGCTCTATAACTACACTGAATTTCAAGCCCGCAGGCTTTGCGGGTTTGCCGTTGCTTGGAATTTAATATGGCCCCAAATGTCTATGTGAACATTTAGTCAAGGACTGCATATTGTTCTCCAGATACACTTGCAAATATTTATTTTAATAATATTCAAAATTGATATGGGGAGAAAATGTAAATCATTCAAATGATTTAGTGTTTAAAGGACCTCTGTAGATACATATGTTCCTGTGAAATATGTAATCAACTAAAAACACCAACCGTGCAAATTGTGAGCATTAAAATATTTTCACAGTCACTGCAGCCATGACAGTACAGGCGGTCCCCAGGTTATGGAAAAGGTATGTTCCTGACAATGTCTTTAGCTCAGATTTGTATGTAACTTGGATCCTTGTTAAATAATAATAATAATAATAATAATATAATGGCTCATATGTGGTAATAATAATACAGTGTACTACTATAATCATAATAGTAATACCCCTGCACTATAATAAGTTACAGAAACAATTGTGCTCTTTCTTTTAATTCAAACAAACAGATCATAAAAGCAAACTCATACAAAAGTCTTGGGAGCCCATTCTTAAAGTACATTTAATACTTCTTTCCAAGGCCTGAGGGGGGTAGGTACAGCTATGCTTGACTTGCAAGTTTACTTACGACTACCGTCTACTGAGCATGTGCAGGGGAGGGGGAAGATGTTGTAAAACTTATGTGATTCAACCAATGAGTCAACAAATCCCAGACACTCACCCTATGTATATCCCCTCTTTGCTGCACACCCACCTTCAAACTCCAACGGCCTTATTAAATTGCAATTCAGCTTCCAGGGGGTGGGATCCACCCAGGAGTTTGTTTTCATAGGTGTTTTTATCTTTTTCTCTCACTACAGTGTTCGCAGGCAAACAGACAGTTTTTTATTACATTTTAGGAGAGTCTTCAAGGCAGATCTGTTCCTATCCCATGTAAACTTAATAGGTAGTGGAGGGAAAACAGCTCTGCTGGAGGTTGGAACATTAAAGTTCAAATGTAAGCTTTAAGTTACTTGTTTTCTTTCTTAAAACAGATTTCATTGCCAATTAGTTACTAAATTAACAAGTAAAACCTTATTGGATGAGAACAACAGTAGCCCTATAATTATAGTTTGAAAACTCAAGTACTTCAAAAAGGGATTTTTAAAGGGACTTTGTCACCCAAAATATATTTTTTTAGATTATTTTTAGCCATTTGTTTCTATTGTGGATCCTTTCTGAAAAATTCAGTATTATTTGCTCTTTATTTTTGAGCAGCTCCTAAATACGAATTTGCTACTTTGATGGGCTAGTTGGAATCTCAGGGCCATATTAAATTCAAAAGCCTGCAGTGGCACTGGTACACCCACAAAGCCTGCGGGCTTGAAATTAGGTGGAGTTACAGAGCTATTACATTCAACTATGCCGCAACCAACGGGCAGGAGCCGCAAGCCCGTAAACCCTTTCCGTGGCTGGAATAGATGTGGGCCGCATTTCTGATCCAAACTCATAATCACAGAGTGCAACACGGGCCTAACAACCAATAGAAAGCAGGGAACCGCAATTAACGCTGCAGGAAGGGGTTTTAAATCCTTGACTGTGCTGTAGCTGAGCAAGTGAAAACACAGGTCTAGGCGATGGTGGGTTTGTGAGCATTGGAGAAAGAGAGAGCGAGAGAGAGAGAAAAGGAGCTTTGTAAGTTTTCTTGATATTTTGACCTCTAATATATATTAACCCTTAATTTACAACACACATTATTACTGATATCACATAATTCACACACATACATTAATACGTGCACATAGCTATACATAGCGGTAGGCCACAGTACATCTACACCCCCCATACCCCCACCGACCCCCATACCCCATACAATTACTATACTACACATAATACTCACATTCTTGTTTTACAAAATACGCATACATGTAATATTATATTTATTTATCCTTATATTTATTTAATAAATTACAGGAGGGTAGAGGATAGTGAGGAGAGGAGGAGAGTGAGGAGGAGGAGAAGATGAGAAATAGGGAAGTCTGTGCCCGTTATAGAATCATACATGGTGGGATAGATGTGAGAACTACCCAGAAGGCATTAGGAGTTGCAAACAGGGATGTAAAGTCTGTCAAACACAGATATGACGACTGAAGGTGAAGAGGAAGATGGCAGAGGAGGCAAGAGCTGCACGTGCAACTGGTGGTGGGCCACCAGCCAACATCACATACTGTGGATGGGAGCAGACCCTGAAGGAGTGGATAGAGCCAGCGGCAGTAATGGGCCTACCAGGACAGGTGGACACAAGTGTGCCAAGAACCATGCAATGTGAGTATGATATAACACCACACACATTGGCGTATGAACAGGGGGGCGGTGGGGTGGACAAATACCCCTTTAGATATCATGATGTTTGTATGTATGTATAATTAAGCTTTTACTCTGGCTGGTGTATACAATGAGCTGTATCCCCCTAGAATTATTCTGGCTCCTACACCCCTGCCCACACACATAGATAACTGACAGGTTTGAATACCAGTGCATCTTTGGGAAATTTAATAGCTATTTTCGATCTTAACATTCATGGGCTTGACAGATCAAAGGCTTAGCGGAGACGGAGGCCGGATTTTGACGACCCATAGGGTTTTTCCGCCTGTAACCCGCAGATCTTTTGTCGGTAGCTGAAAGACGCCAATTTAATAGCCATGACACTTGCGGCCTCCTTTATGGGTTACAAGTTTTGCAGTTGGAGGAATTTGTCTGTCCCTCTGGTGGCCAAAACAATGGCACCCAATGTTATAACTCAGATAGAAGCCCACTTCCCAGTGGAGAAGCTACTGCTGGTGCAGCAGGTGTCAAGCACCATGGCCCATAAAAGAGTAGGGGCCCTCTGCAAGTGGCAGTTAATGAGGAATTTTACTTTATTAGATGAATGTGACAGAGAATTACTTTATAGAATGGAGATGTGATCTAACCATCTACATATACATTTGGCTTTTTTATTGATACCAAGGGTTGGATAGAAAAGTTCCAATGGTGGCCCCAAATTTTGCTGCACCAGGGCCCTCCATTCCCAAGCTCCGCCACTGCCTCTTCCACCCTTTTCAAGTATTCTAAGCTATGAATAAGCCTCAGAAACATTGTTGTATTTTTCAGGAATTACTTACTGTAGAAAAAAAGGCCAGTATAATGTATAGATAGTTTTTCATGCTCTGTAAGATGAAACCAACTTCCTGTTGGGTGACAGTGTCCCTTTAAGTGTGACCCCAGCTTGTTGCATCTACCCACTGTTGGTTTGCGCTGGCACATTGTAATGCTCGCCATGACTTTTGTTGTCATGTTAGTTTTACTCTTATTCCACTAGATGGCAGCAAATTAACTCTTTCAGTGCCAGGCCTCGTAATTTATGGCAGACGTCTTGGTCTTAGATCTCAGTGCCAGAAATATAAATTCTTGAAACCAAATCTTCATAATGTACAGATCATCAAAGTGCTGAATCAGTTTAGGAACAGTGTGCAGCCAATTTTATTTATCATCCCATAGTCATAAATATATCATTATAAGATTGCCATGTGGTTTTACTGAAACGTTCACTTTATGACTATTAGTGGAACAATTTTGTGTGTTTATAGATTTAATGATTCATAGATGACAATTAATATACTGTCAGATAGCGTGTATTTAAAGGTTGTTTTCTGAGATAATTTATTCTATTTATTTGTAATTATTTTACCACATTATCTTTATGGGAAGCTATAATGTTCCAGCTTTCATATTTTAAGCAGTAAAGTTAAGTAGAAATATTTTTCAGTTTATTGTGATTAAAAATGTTAATATTGTGTGGGGAAATTGACACTAAATATAGTTTTTTTCCATCTGGCCTTTTGGCTGTAACATCTCCAGACTTTCAGAAACTGCTTAGCATTGTGATAGAGTTTACTAGCACTTCCCTGGAATTGTGTTATTGCTGTGCAGCATAGTCAAAGTACATATTCATTATATTAATTTTGAAAGATTAGAGTATCAGCATCCAACAAGTGTTTGTCTCCTCCCTGATTAGGTCATTAAAGGGACTCTGTCACCCTAAAATCAAGTTATATTTTTAGATTATTTTTAAACAGCCTGTAAAACTGGTTCTATGTTATGTTATCCATTTGTTTATAAAGTGAATCAATCCTGGGAAATTCCATGTGTTGGTACTTGTATCTGCAAATGAGTGTCTCATACATATTAATTAGCTGCTTTGATATGCTAATTGGGATTAGTCTGCTTGTCTGTTTATGTAGTGACCAAAATAAAGACCTGAAATGTTATCTGGCAGTTAGACCCTCTCCCACCCTTATCAAGTAGTATAAAGCTGTGAGCCATACCATGTAGGGTCACCAAAGATGGGCAGGTCATAGCAGAGAGGTCAGACAATTTGTGGTCTACTGAAGATGGAACTGGCAATCCACTCCATTATCTTTTCCAAGAAAATCTTATGGATTAGCACAACCTGACACAAGATGTGGGTACTTTCCCTCTTCACCTTCGCAAAATCTGACAGCTGCAATCCCGCCACCAACGGACAGATGCGCTGCCGATTTTCATATAGGGAGAGCCGACAGAAGAGGCCTTGAGCTATGAGAGGCGCGCCTGAGGCTCTGGGGGGATGAGTGCCCACGCCGAAAATAGCAATGGCCTCGCTGTCGTCTCAGTGCCGTTAAGTTGCGCCACGTCGGAGGGGAGAATAGTTCTTTGCCTTACATCAGACATGACGGCGCACGAAAATTTACAGTGCTCTGCTGGATGGCTCCTGTAACTGCAGCTGTCAGATCCAAGATGTGCCTGGTTTGCTGCGATCAGTAGGGTCACAGAGATCGGACACGACTGAACGACTAAACAACAACAATGATCAATGTCTAGTTAAAACATAAAGCTCATGTCGTAAGGGCAATGCAGTGGTCCTTTAATTAGATTGCGAATGGTAAGAGAGGCTACAGCTTAAAGATGAGTGTATGTTCTCTCACACAAGATCACTTTCTTTTCTAAATCACTATAAACTGAAAAACAGCTTATACCAATCATTACTCATTAAAAACATATTAAAGCTGGATCATTATATTGGTCCTTTAATTCCTCAGATTGAATATAATTGTCTTTTGCGCTACATTTTTATTTTGTAAATGTTAATGAAAGATTATGCTAAAAATGTTGTTTTAGTCTTTACTCCGCTTGCTAATTATGAAAACAATCCTCTAATTAAACTGATAACAAACGATGATAACATTAATCTGTAGATATTGCAATTTAATGTCTTATTTATTCCGCTTTTTTTGCATGGATTCTGGGTTATCTGCTATACACACATAAATTAAATTAATTATTTGAGTCCTTATCGACATAATTATAATAGCAATAGTTTGAATAGTCAAAGAGATATTGAAATTTCATTTGTATTTAATGTATAATATTTTACACATTTTCCATTCAGAAGAACAGAAGTGTCATATTTATACTAAGCTCCTACAAATAGCCTGACTTCATAATGGAGAAAATGTTTTAGAAAAAGTAAAATAAATAAATACAATATTTAGTTTTTAATGATTGCATAAAATTTTGTTTTTTATTGGTTGCAGCCATTATGAGGAATGGGGGTCCTTTCCTGTAAAGGTTACGGCACCAGTGCGGTGACCAACAGCTTGATGGCGCTGCCAATATTCCAGTGCCATATCATAGAGTCAAGGCTTAGGTAAACTGTTAGGGTTAGGGTGAGGGTTAGTTTAAGGGTAAGGCTACCATTCTAAGCGAGGTACGCAGTATGGTCCGCGAGGGGCTGCAAGGCTCATTGAAGGCCGCAAATGCGGACCCTCGCAAAGCGAGGGGCCGCATTTGCGGAGGTGGAGGCTCTACGGCGCCTCACAAGCGGTTACAAACACAAGCGCCAAAATAGGAACCGCTGCTCTTACAAAGCAAAATTTAAATACCCCAAAAAATACTAGACGCAGGACTCGCAAAATTACGACCTTAATGGCCGAACCGCGCGCACCTGAAAACATTAAAAACACAATAAATACACACAAAAAATACATAAAAAGCTTAATCACAACGAGGGGGAGCACCCTCTGCAAGTGAAGTTACACCTCAATTTAAGTCCAAATCCCCGAGTTTAGACACACGAAAATCCCATAAGAGAGAGAAAAAATGTCCGCCGAAAAAAACGAAAACTAAGCTACATGTCCCTAAAGACGCAAAACAACACTAAGCACAGACGGATTTTCAATAAAGCCATACGAGGCAAAGATACACTTTTAGCAAGGACGCTTCATCACACAAACCTGCGTACCACATACACATTCGCCGCCATTTTACAACACTAACTTACACAATGCGGAAGTACACAGCTACACTAACGGCTTTCCCTCGCGCAAGCAGCCTATTTATACTACACACTGCACACATTGCTCACACTTACACCTCTGCTCCACAACACTGCAAACCTACATTGTATCCTGCAGGAACATCGAAACAGATTGTCAGCTCCTCAGCACAATGCTTCCTGCATATATTACTTAGAAATAGGTAAAGTATATTAATTTATTCATTATTTAATTGGCATACAAAAATACATATACACAAAAAAAAACATATCCCAATAAACACAAAAGACATTCACCGCGCCTCACAACCAATGCCAACGCTGTTCATACCACACAAAATACACCAGGGGACAGCCTTGCAATAAGTGCAAAAAGCAGATGAGCGCCACACTTACAATGACAGCAAAAGCCCCTCTAATAACAAAAGAAACTACATCCAACAGCCTCGCAATTTGCGCCAAAGGTACTCAGCGTAAAATTATGTCTCAAACAACATTCCCTGGCTTACAATTTCATGCCCGTAATTTTTTGACAGGCAATAAGGGGTGCGCTGTAGTTAAAGCTTTGTAAGTTAGGGTCCTGATTTTAAATTTTATTCTGGAATTTTCGGGAAGCCAGTGAAGAGACTGGCAGAAAGCTTGCAGACACAGAGAGTTGAGTATGGTAGATGAGTCTAGCGGAAGCATTCATTATGTTTCTGAGTGGGGATAGACGGGTGGTGGGTAGGCCAGCCAGGAGTGAGTTGCAGTAGTCAAGATGGGATATGATGAGAGAATGTATTAGAATCTTAGTTGTGTCTTGTGTAAGGTAGTGACGTATTTTGGAAATATTTTTTTAATTGAAAAGACAAGATTTTGTTAGTGGCTGTATGTGAGGAATGAAAGAGAGGGCAGGGTCCAGTAGATCCCCAAGACAAAGGGCTTGGGAAGTGGGAGTGATGATGGCACTGTTGACAGTGAGAGAGATGTGAGGAATTGACTTAATAGATGGTGGGAAAATGAGAAGTTCGCTCTTAGACATGTTGAGTTTGAGGTGATGGGTGAACTTCCAGGAAGATATGCTTAAGAGGCAGTTGGAAACACGTGCTAGAAGTGAAGGGGATAGATCAAGTGCTGAGAGGTAGATTTGAATGTCATCTGCATAGATATGATCCTGAAATCCAAAAGATTGTATTAAGGTTCCAATGAGGATGTATAGATGGAGAATAGGAGGGAGCCTAGGACTAAACCTTGGTGTGCGCCAACAGACAGAGGCAGAGGAGAAGAAGAAATTCCAGAAAAGGGGACACTAAATGTTCGATCTTGTAGGTATGATGTAAACGATGAGAGAGCAGTATCTCGGATTACAAGGGAGCGGAGAATTTGGATTAGTAGAGGGTGGTCAACTGTATCAAAGGCAGTAGAGAGATCCAGAAAAAGTAGAATAGAAAAGTGATCCTTTGACATGGCAGTAATTCGCAAATAGGGCAGGATCTCAGAACAGGAGTCTACACCTTACACCACATCTTTCTGTATATGAATCCGTACTTTGGCCAAGCAACATTACAATCTGTAAGTGATTATAGGTTTTTTATACAGTGCTGTATATACATTTTATGCACCCCTAGGCTCATTTAGATTTTTTTACCCCCCCCCCCCCCCCCCGGTGTTCCATTTACTCCTCTAAGAAACACATACCATTATACACTTTAGGTGTGTATGACTGCAGTTTTAGACGTAATGTTATGTTATAGTAAAATAAATGCACCTGTCTTAATATTTTACGAGCCTGGTGGGGAAGTACATTGAAATCCTATATTGACCACAAGCTATTTTGAAAAATAATTTTGAAATGGGTGAAAATGTATGTACAAAGGCTGAGAAAAAAAGAATACTTTTGATAGAGAAACTGTGTGAGAGAACATGAGAGTTAGAGATTGTGTGTAAGAATGTGTATGTTAGAAAAAGGTTTTAGATCATGTGAGAGAAAGTGTGTTTTGGGACAGATATGTAGCATTTTAGTATATTAAATGATTTATTTGAGTTCAGGAAAAAAGTATCTTACAGAAAAAGAAGAATACAAGAACAAGAGGTTGTCAGTTGAAATTGGAAGGCACGAGATATAGGGGTAATCTGTGGAAATACACAGTTGAGACTGCTCTTGCTCAGCAGTTAATATCCCAAATATCTGCTGTGTGCAGCACGGACAGCAGCTTGACAGCTTGGTAGTGAGTCAAGATTGGCAAGGGTATCTGGAGCCATTCAGACTGCAGTACATCTGACAGCTACTGAAGAGTGCATGGTGGAGGATCCATACGGCGAACAGGTGCTCGATGGGGTTGAAGTCTGGGGAATTTGGAGACCAGGGAAGTACTTGGAAGTCTTTGTTGTGCTCCTCCAACCACTCCTGGGCAATTTGGCCATATGACATCTTGCATTGTCCTTCTGGAAGATCCCATCCGCTCCAGGGAAGACAGTAAACATGTATGGGTGTACTTGATCTGTCAGGATGGATAGATAAACCAATTGGTTGAGAGTTCCTTCCAGAGTTATGAGTGGACCCAGACAATGCCAAGATAACATTCCCCAGACCATAATGCTGCCGCCATCATCTTGTGCTTTTCCCAACAATGGTTGCAGAGTGTTTGTTCTCTGAGGTTTTGTGTCCGACACTCCAATGTCCATCCAGTCGACGGAGCTGAAAAAGTGACTCATCAGAGAAGACAGCACTTTGACAACTAGAAGATGTCCACTTTTAATACTGTCATGCAAATTGAAGCCATTTTTGACTATGAACCCTTGTCAGCATGGGTGCAGTAACGAATGGTTTGCTTCGGAGCCCCATACACAACAGGGTTGGCTGTACTGTCCTTTTAGACACAAGTCTGGTACCCCTTTGGTTTGTGAGTTGCTCAACTGTAGCGTGTCAGTTGACCCTCACACACATTTGCAGCAGACTTTCACCTATGCCACCAATGTCAGTTGGTGTCCAAAGTTTCCACGCAGTTTATTTGCTGTGGAGCCATTTATCCAGTCATGGTATACTTTAACCACAGCTGCACGCGAACAATTCACAAACTGCGCTGTTTCAAAAATACTGCCACTCTTTGCCTGAAAGTCAATGATCATCCCCTTTTCAAAGTTGGATAAATTGCATATTCAACCCATGACAGCGATGGCTGACATGTTTGCAGAATGGCTACATGTCACCTTATATAACCACCAAGCCAGCTCACAACACTTGCCCTATTTCATTGGCTACGTGCTGCGGATGTCAAAAGTAGGCGGTGGTCATATTAATTAATGTGTGAAGTGTAACCATCCTGAGGCTTACATTTTAGGAAGATAAAAAGGGCAGATCATATAAGCCTTTTCGACCTATTTTCCAACAAATCTATGTTTCTATGTACATCCTTAAGAGAGTGAGTGTGAGATAATTTGATGTAAAAAGCAGATCTGGGGGTGCACATACCTGATCAGGATTTGGGAAATATAAACCCTAAACACATCTATAAACACATCTTATATTGGCATTGAATTGCTCACAATGAGAACATTTTGAGAATACCCATTAAACACCTGCACTGTATCAGCCTTTTCTGCTGTCAGTACTTCCTTTTTTCCCAGTTCTGCATATACCCTGTGGAGAGACCCCAGTAAACATATCCAATAACAAATCCATCTGTTATATAAACACAGCCGACTCAGGGGATTCATGCTGACTTCTTCCTGACACTTCACTTCTCATTCATGTCTTGGCACAACTGCAGACACCAAAGAATCTTGGCCGCTGCCTCCATGTCCCATCCTCATGTGTTGGGTTTCTTACACCTTCGTAACTATTCACTAAGGGTCAGCCAATGCCACAACAGCGATAGAATAGCCAAAGCGTTTGTAACATTTAAATGCTCAGGCGTATAACAAACAGCTGCTGGCTTTCCATAAACTGGGTTCCACTTTCAGGCTCATACTTGTTAAAAGACGACAGCAGTTCAAGAAAATCTGCACGTTTGTAAAGTATGTAACAAAATAGCAATATTAGCAAGAGTGTTAGATGTGAATATTTTTAAGGAAAATCAGAATTTCTGAAGACTGTTTTTGTATAGAAGATTGTGTATTGTCTGATTTAATTACTTGATATCAACTTGGGCCTGAGGGGTGGGTTTTTTACATTTGAGCGGAGGGAGAGGTGAGTTAGATTTGTTATATCACATATAATTGTTAAACTGCGAGTTGCCGTCACGATTTGCTAGCTCGCAAAGCGACCTTGCAGAACTGTGTCCCTTGCAAAGCGAGGGAGGCAGTTCGGGGTGCAAATTCGGACCTCTCAAAGCGAGGGCTGCATTTACGGAAGTGGAGGCTTCCACGTCAGCTGCAATGAGCCAAAGGCTCATTGCAGGCCGCAAATGCGTACTCTCGCAAAGCGAGGGGCCGCATTTGGGGAGGAGAACATAGACTGCAATAAGCCGTAGTCTCATTGCATGCCGGAAATGCAAACCTCGCAAAGCAAGTGTCTGCATTTGCGGGGGCTATACGGCGCCTCAATCTTGGTAACAAACAAACGGGAAAAGTGGGGCTTAGTAAAAAAAACACGAGCCGGGGGACTTAGAAAAAAAAGAACAACGCGGGATGAGGAAATTGGGACTTAGAAAAAATAATAATTATGAGGTCGCAAAAATACGAAGCATGGGGGGTCAGCCAGGACGTCTAGGAGTGAGGTTGCATGCAAATTTAAGTCAAATTTAAGCAGTTTCAGCACTTGAAAATCGCCTAAGCAAGAAAAAAAATAAAATGAGGCTACACAACCTCGAAGCGCACTAAACACCGTCAGGGACGTACGACTTTTAACCATACATGTACGAGGTATGGAAATACACTATTATGAAGTACAGAAAATGCTTGCGAGGCATGCAAGACATAGAATATCGCCACCATTTTACAGCACTAACTTGCAAATCAACACATTACGATTCTGTAATGGCGGCTTTCCCGCCTAAACCAACGGTTTGGTCTTGCACACGCAGCCTGACTTTTTCTGCTACAGGAAAATCCAAAGAGATCGTTAGCTCTTCAGGATACTGATTGCTGGCTATTAATTATAAATAGGTAAAGTTTATTAATTTATTTATTAATTAATTATTAATATAAATAAAATTAAAATATATAAAAAAATGATATTCACATATTTTATGAAGAAATAAATGCTTTGCTTTTTCAAATACATTGATTCATTGATTAATTCTTCACGTATATTAATTTAATAAGTATTAATTAATAATAAAACCCAAAAAATTATTTCCCCTGCACTAAAAAAAAAGTATATTTTACACTGTATTTATATATCTTTATTATGCTTAGCTCTTTCTAATACATTTATTTATTTATTATGTAATTATTAACATACATTAATAATAATTACTTAATAAAACATTTTGTAAAAAATGTATACTGCAGGAAGAAAAATTTATATTTTACACTGCACTTTTATATCTGTATTATGCTTGCCTCTCTATAATACATTTATTCTCTGATTCATTTATTAATAATGTCAATTAATTTATGAATTGCTAATTAGAAAAAAAGAAAAAAAAGATTCCACTGCTCTAAAAGAAAAAAGGTGTCTTTTAAACTGCAGTTATATATATATATATATATATATATATATATATATATATATATATATATATATATATATATATTATGCTTAACTCTTCCTAATACACTTATTCATTAATGTCAATTAATTGATTAATAACTAATTACAATATTTTACACTACACTTATATATCTGGATTAATGCTCATTGCCTGAAAGCAATAGGACTTTGAAATATGTTTTATACTGCAGGAACAAAAATGTATATTTCACACTGCACTTATATATCTGTATTAATACTCATTGCATAACAACAATAGGACTCTGAAATAAAAAAAATGGATGTTTTACACTGCAGTTACAAATAAGGAAATGTTGTAGTGCACTTACTTCAAACTGTTTATTATGCTCTGAGACCTCAAAATATGTATATTTCGCACTGATCTTACTTAAATTAGTTTATTATGCTCAGAGACATCTAAAATATATATATTCTACACTAAAAAAAAATACTTTACAGTACAATTACTTACATCAGTTTATTATGCTGTGGACCTCCAAAAAATGCATATTTTACACTGCAGTAAAAAAATTATATATTTTATACTTCACTTATATATTTGTAGTAATGCTCATTGCCTGACAGAGATAGGACCCTCAAAGCAGTTACATATTTAAATCAGTTTATTATGTCTGACACCTGCTACATTTCATATTGATGCTTAGGCATTTACGTTTTGCATGTATGCAAATTAAACATGATACTTTCATTGATTAATTAATTAATTGAATACAAACATTAACAATGCTTTTCATGTCATTTTACAGTTTGCTCATCTCTGTGAACACTGGACCTGAATGAACACAGACCCTGAGCTCTGCAGCATTTTCATCTGCAATTACATCACCATTGGTATATGATTTAATGATGCCGTTTTTTTATCAAAACATGATTAAGTCTTTTGTTTTTGCATTGATGAAAGTTATTGATAAATTAATTTATGTATGTACAATAAAAATACATTATATATCTTACAGATTTGAAGACAGAAAAGAATACAACTGCAACACCATCAGAAAGTCAAAAGGAAGTTAATCCTTTAATACTTCAGGTAACTAAGAACATTTTTTAACAATGTGGTGATTCATGTTGTTTGCTATACAAGAAGAATTTACAATTGAAACTACACCTATATTTACAATTCCAGATTAAAATGGCGGACAAAGCAGAAACAAAGAAAGAACAGAAAACAAGAGCGGCAAGGGAAGGGAAGCAAAGATGGAGAGATGCACAGTCGCCTAGGACTTCCCAAAGACTAAAAGAAGAAGACTGACAGAGACTTGCCAATAAAAGAAAAATGAGTGCAAAAGGACAAACTGAGTGTGCTGGACCTTTAAAGAAAAGAACAAGTAAACAAAAACATGTCTATGAAACATTGCCTAATGACCCAATATTGCCTCATGACACCAATGTTGATACACATGACACCAATGTTGATATACACACTGGTACTGATAGCTATGTTTAGGAAGCTCAGGATAGTCTTAACAGTAGACACTCATTATTGTGTATTAATGAATTTGGTAGATAAGTTTTGTGGGGCCTATCATTTTTTAAAGGAAAGACCAACTGATAGAGAGTTTATTAGTTGCTGTCAGAAAGGAAAGGTAACACTTTCACAAAGACACACATTTCCTGAATATGTACAAAGTATAATGAGCGATCCAACATTTCCAAATTATACTAATAAAAAAAAAAAAAAACATCAGGTCTTATAACAGTTCAATTTCATTTGCTTCAATGGGTGCTACATTAGCAGAAAATGTCCCAGGACATGGTCCTTACTGTTTTAGAGTTCAAGGACAAATTTACCACTGCACTTAAAATTTACACCCACAAGAAGGACAGCAAAGGAAATGTGCACAGTTATATGTCTTAGATACAATGGAAGCTGTTGAACAACAGATGATGCTGTTGAACAACAATGTTTGCGCATAGTCTTTGATAAAATTATGGCCAACAACCTATATAGTCAAGCTTACAAAAAATTAGCAGAGGTTGAAAAAGAACAACAGGAACATGCTCAAATACATCAATTGCCAATGCCAAAAGTAAATATGGTTTTGAAAAGAGTTCGCAATACTGATCAAAGACGGTATAATTTACCAACAGTAAATGAGGTTGCCATGGTCTTTAAAAATGAGGATGGTGAACCCCCTTTTCAGCTGGATATTAGAATATATCCACGTAATGAAGACTACCCTTTTATAAACATCAATATATAAAATAAAATAAATAAAATAAGTTGTAATTTGGATCCAATGACATATGCAATTTTCTTTCCAAATGGTGAGCCAGGATGGGAATCACAATTACAATTGAAAAGTTATCCCAATAGTAAAGTTTGTGCTAGAAACAATATTTCTATGCTGGAATATAAAGTGGCACAAACTGCTATTCGCGATCATTTTAATCCTGTTTTATGTGGGGCAAACTCACACAACAATGGATTATTGATTCAAATATACAAGTCGAAGCAAATAATCTAAATGTTATCAAATTTCAACAAAACAAGCTTTACATAAGAACAATATTGTGGATTGATTATGTCGCTGAATTGGCTACAAACAGAGACCTTCCAGCTGGAAGAGCAATCATTTAGCCATCCACTTTCCAAGGATCTCCTCGCAATATGCGAGAAAGATACTATGATGCCATGGCTATTGTGACAAAATTTGGGAAACCTGATTCATTCATTACATTCACATGTAATCCACAATGACCAGAGATCAAGGAAAATTTAAAACTTGGCCAAAATACTCCTGACCGTTTAGATTTAGTGGGCAGAGTATTCAAAATAAAACTCAATTCATTAATACATGATATAACTAAAGCAGAGTTATTTGGAAAATGTGTGGCTTTTGTTTATACCATTGAATTTCAAATAAGAGGCCTGCCACATGCTCACATACTTTTAATGCTGCAAGAAAAAGATAAATTGAATACTGCAGAGAGAGTGGATTCAGTAATTACTGCTGAACTGCCACATCCAGAAAAATATTCAAAACTTTATGACATTGTCACACACAGAATGATTAATGGTCCATGTGGAGATATCATTCCAAATTCACCATGTATGGAAAATAAAGAATGTACAAAAGAGTTCCCAAAACAATTTCAAATGCAGACTTATGCTAATTGTGATGGATACCCTTTGTATAAAAGAAGAGAAGGACAAACAGCTATTATCAATGGCCAAAAGGTCAATAATAGATATGTAGTTCCATACAATCCACATTTGCTGATGAAGTACAATGCACACATAAATGTGGGGGCTTGCACTTCTATCAAATTAATCAAAGATGTGTATAAATTTATATATACAAAGGATATGATGCAGCAACTGTTGTGTCTGGTGCACAAAATGACATATCCAATTTTTCATGATGAACTTTCATCTTATTTAGATGCTCGCTATGTCAGTGCTCCAGAAGCAATGTCGCGTCTTCTCAAATTTGAGATGCATGATCGGGCACATGCTGTGTATCGGTTAGCTGTACATGTGCCACAAGGTCAATGTTTGCTTTAATGCAGGGAATGAAAGAAATGCTCTAGCACAAAATGAACATAGAGCAACAACACTTACTGGTTAGTTTCAATTAAATTGTCAGGACACTGAGGCCAGACAATTTTTATATATTTAGATTCCATATCACTATGTATTCGTAAATGGCCAATGGCGAAAACGAAAAAAACATACTCATAAAATTATCCCAAGAATTTATACCGTCAGTACAAGAGACATTGAACGTTTCAGTTTAAGATTACTTCTTTTACATGTTCCCAGTGCACAAAGTTATGCACATTTAAGCACAGTGAATGACATAGTTTATGATTTTTCCTATTAGCTGCAAGACATCAAAACTTCATAGCAGATGATACCGAATGGGAGAGGTGTTTTGAAGAAGCAGCACTATGTTAAATGCCAAAGTAAATGAGAGAACAATTTGCATTCATTTGCATCTTTTGCAATGTACCTAATGCATTAGCTTTGTGGGAAACATTTAAATTAAATATGTGTGAAGACTATTTGAAACATTACAATGAGCCCATTGCCCTATTAAGAGCATTAATGGAAATTCAAGAAATGTTTCTGGCTCATGGATTAATTTGTGCAAGTTTTCATTTGCCTGATCAAGGATTTATAGATGAAGTTAACTTTGAGGATTATGACACTGAGCTTCAACAACAAAAAACACAAGAAAAACTTGCAACTTTAAATACATTACAGTTGCAAGCATTTAACACCATCACAAATGCAACACATAATGAAATGGTCAAAGACTGTTATTTCTATCTAGATGACCCTGGTGGATCAGGAAAAACTTATCTGTATAATTGTTTGATGAGTTACATTCGAGCACAGGGTCAAATAGCAATGCCATTTGCAACAACTGGAATTGCCGCACTTTTGTTAGAAGGTGGCAGAACTGTGCAGAGTGGAATTAAACTACCAGACCCATTAATTCATTACAAGCTGAAAAAACCCCCAAAATAAACAAAATTGATTATAATAGATGAGGCTACAATGATGTCATGCCATGCCCTGCAATGTGTTGATCAGATATTAAAATAAGTTATGAATAATGATTTGCCATTTGGTGGAAAGGTCATGTTGTTAGGAGGAGATTTTAGTCAAACATTACCTGTTCGTAGAAACATGTATAAACTGTGGAAAACAAATATGAGATCTGAAGGCCAAAATGAAGTCAATAATTGGCTAATTCAAATTGGAGAAGGAAAACATCCACAAATAAATAATCTACCTGATGACACCGTAGAAATTCCCCAAAGAATGATTTGCAGAGAATCACTAATATCAGCAATCTTTCTGAATACCATCAATAACGATGATTACTCAGACATTGCAAACAAAGAGATATTAACATCAAAAAATATAGATGCCTTGAATCTGAATAACAAAATTTTAAAATTCATCAATGCACCAACAAAATTGTACTATAGTGCAGATTCGGTTCTGACTGATGACCAAGACAGTGAATCTAACTTTTCAATCAAATTTATCAATTCTTTTACTCCCTCTGGAATGCCACCACATGTTTTGCAACTTAGAAAAAGGGGCAATTGTCATGCTACTGAGAAATATGAATCCCAAAAAAGGACTTTGTAATGGGACCAAATTAATTGTTCAGGATTTAAAAGATCATTTTATACATGCAGAAATTAGGACTGCTAACCATAAAGGTGAACAAGTTTTGTTACCCCAAATTGATTTGGCTCCATGTGAGAGTGGTTTACCTTTTTGTCCTTCAAATGAGACAATTTCCCATGATCATGGCATTTGCCATGACCATTTATAAATCACAAGGACAAACTTTTAAATCTGTGGGTATTTCTTTACGGGAACTTGAATTTTCCCATGGACAACTCTATGTTGCTTTTTCCAAATACAACAATCCAGAGGAAATTAAAGTTCATGTTGAAGAAAAACAAATTCAGGGATGGACGCATTTTTACAAAAAACATTGTGTACTATGAGATTATGTAAACATAAAGAACAGTGGTTTTATTTCGAGGACGAAAGTTCATGTCACTCGGGCTCTTTTTAGTTGACCACTATTTCACAAAGAAACTCTATAAAATGGCAAAAAAACCTAGAGAAGAGTTGTTTTACTTACAGGATGAACTACAATGTCACTGGGACTCTTTTTAGAGGACCACTATTTCACTTGGGAAACTCTATCTGCCATTTTCCAGAACTACAAGAATAACAAAGAAAAGTAAAAAAATAAAATAAAACATGAATAAAAAGTGGTTATATCTCCTAGACAAACTTAAAAGTCTCTTAAGCTCTTTTCAAGGGAACCATTTGGACATACAATAAAATAAACAAATTGGAATGTCTTGGAAGTGGCCTTTTCACATGATTGGCCCCACAAAACAGTTATGTTACATTTTCTTAAAATTAATGGTTACATGTTAATACATTAACTTACTGTTTGTAATGTTAAAATTGTATTTTAAAAGGTGGACAAAATTGTTTCATTGTATATAATTAAGAGTTCATGTTAGTACGATGATGGCCATTTGTTGTTAAATTTACATGTTTAATTACATAGAGAGTAATGATCCAGGGAGTAATCAAATCACCAGTTAATGGTGTCAGGAAGGAATTATTTTTTTTGACCACTTTGAAAGAATTGACCAAGTTTCACTGGAGTTGTTTTTGGTTTGCCTCCCTTTGAATTCAATATTCAAGATCACTGTATTTTTTGACAATTGTAGTTTAAATGTTATTAGATTACGTTAATGTTTGCATTCTTAACATTGTATTTTACAAGGTTTGAAAAGTTGTTTTATAGGATCTTATTAGGGTTTTTGTCAGTAGGAGCATAATCATTTGTTAAAAATTGAAATGTATAATTAAATACAGATGATTGATGCGGGGAGTAATCCTATCACCAGTTAATGGGTCAGGAAGGAATTTTTGATACAATTGGCTAAGTTTCCATGTTGTTGTTTTTACTGCTTGCCTTCCTCTGTATTCAATGCCTTTGTGCTTTACCCGTAGTTGAACTAAAAGTTGCATGTTAAGAAGCATTCTGTAATGGTTTAAAATACTCATTCATACAAAGTTGACCTATTGTTATGTCATGCATAGCGCAGAATTAAACATGCTAGTATTGTTAAAAAAAAATGGTTGACCGCTGTTTCAAATATAAGTTGCATATTACAAAGCTTTATGTAATGGTTTAAAATACTTATTCATACAAAATTCATCCATTGTTATATTATTCCTGCATACTTGACAATTCACTCATCATTACCTCAGCCATCTCTAGTCAAGCTTACAATCATGCTTCCTAATGCGCACTAAACAAGAGCTCTTGTTAAAGATACAGCACAGGCCTCATGTCCATGTATCTTGCTACCTGACCAGTCCGCCATCAAGAAATGCCCTCACTCTTGTCTCTAGCGCTCTCTAAAAATGATATAATTTTGAAATGTAACTATATATTCTACTATTTCCATCTGCACCAAAAATGTAATTTATCTGTAAATGTTCATCTACAATACAGACTTTTTGAATATAATCCATCTGACATTTAATGGACATTGCTGGTTATCATAAGAAAACGCTGATTGCTCCTTTATCAGTGTGAAAAATAATTACTTTTGAAGTTTTATATTTGATCCAGTAAATGTGAGCTGCCGGATGCAAGGTAAGAACAATTTTTAATAGAACTGACTAAGATACATTCTTTAAATGATCACATAAATGTGTTCACAATTTATTAAAATATATGGGACATTAAACCTTTTTTATTGGTTTAATTATAATCAACATGATGAACACTTCTATCAAGGTTTAGATGGGCTGAGAGATGCAGTGTTTGTAATCCCGAATCAACAAAAAAGTGATAGAGGAAGCATGGCTTTTAAGACACCGGGCCAATGTAGATAGGGAAAAATTACATATATTTGTGACACTGGTAATAAGTTAACAAACGTTAGCAAATGCGTAGGTTGTGATCATAATAAAACTTTTTAGTAAAACTGTATTTTTACAGAAACTATTTATGCCTAAATGATTCTGTGTTTCTATGTATGACTTGGAGCCCGATTAAACTGCAAGCTTGCATCTCACAGGATCCAGGCCGTATGTCTGCAGGCCTGCGGCGGGCTCTTGTTTGTCTCTGATTCCGGAACTATTCAATTGATCAAGCCCGAAAGTTACTGACCCAAAGCCAACTCAGAAAACCCTGCACTGGTTCAATTAAGCAAGACCGTAACCTCCCATTTTGAATCAGTCAATAGAAAATTAGACTGTTATTATTACGTCAGTAAAACATGGAGGTCACATGTCAATAAATTAGGTTTGGTGGTCCGATATGGGATCAGATTCACAAAACCGCTAAAAACACATGTCACGATCTGCTTCTTCAAGAGGGCTTGATATGAACCTAGTTCAAATCTACCTCAGCAGAATTGTGTGGTTCTTGTTCCCTGTGGCGCAAAAGATGGCTTCTGAAGAAGACAACGCCCAAAGGTACAGGAAGAGAATGCTGAATACAGGTTACTAGTGGCCTCCGGCAAGACCACTACCCAAATTCAGGATACAAATACAAAAACAGACTCGCTCTGTGGATATGTGAAACTAGGACTGAACATTTATTGAATCATAGAACCAACATATTTATACTCTATCTCCCATACCACACCCTTGTGTACTTTTGTGTATGTGTGTGATGTCAGCACTAAGTTACATCTGCCTTGCAGCCTTGGTTGCCATAGAAGCTCTTGAGATAAAGCTCATCAGATGTCTAAACTACATGACAGGTGTCTATAGCTGGGTAGTGCACAACGTTGATGTTAATCTCCAGTGTTTGCTTAAGATTCCTGAAATGCATGCATCTGTCTTGGCTGCTGTTTATCAAGGCCTGTATGTGTGAGGATGCAACGTTCTGCAGTTAAGCTAATGTGCAGAGCATTTTTACCCTTTCCTCATGTATTCTTCTGTTCTATATCACATTTTCCCTCTATGACATATTATAACTAGTGTACATGATAGCCACATATAACTACACAACAATAATACCTAATCACAATGCAACAATGTCATGCGCCCTTGGCCATATCCATAATTGCTGGTAATATTATAGTCACTAAACAATGTAGTCATGAATTATGAAAATGAATGCCAATACTGTTCTAGTCCATATGGGTGACCTGATATGTATTTACTCATTGATTCCAGAGATTGATATAATCCCAAAATAAATTTGAGTTACTGCCGATTTGCGAGCTTGAGACTGGTGTGCATTTAATTCTAAGGTCTATCATCGCTTTCCCTGTTATTTACAGTGCAGTATTGATTTTTTATTTGCATTTACAGTGCTATGAACAGGTGTTTAATCCCCTTGCGGGTCCTCTATAGCACTCATAGGATTTTCTACTTCATTTGCCATTTACAGATGTGAAAACATTTGCGGCCTTGGGGAATTGGAGCAATTGAATAGCGATTTGCAATTTTAGCGCTCGTAACTCTTGCAGAATTGAGAGATTAAAGGATTTAAAAAAGTTTAATTTGGTTAGTCTTTCTTTATAACTTAGCTCCTACATTCCTCTTATTCGTTTTGTAACCTTTCTCTGTCCCTTTTCCAGCTCTCAAATGTCACTTTTATGAAGTGGTGCCCAAAATTGTACTTCATATTCCAAATGAGAGCGTACTAGAGATTTGTACAGTGGCAGAATTATATTTGCTACCCTTCTTAATACATGTTAATATTTGATTTGCCTTTGCAGCTGCTGCTTGACATTGAGCACTGTTACCTAGGTGGTTGTCCACAAGTACTCCCAAATCCCTTTCAATACCAGACACCCCTAGATTTGCTCCATTAATATTATAAATTGCATGGCTCTTTTTCCTTCCCAGATGCATAACTTTTATTCGTATTAAATCTCATCTGCTATTTAGATGCTTATTCCTCTACTTTCTGGTCCTACTTCTAAGTCATTAATAAATATGTTAAAAAGGTGGACCTAATATTGAACCCTGAGGAATCCCACTTGCCACATTAGTCCAATTGGAGTATGTTCCATTTAACACAACCATTTGCTTCCTGTCTTTTAGCCAGCTCTGAATCCATGAGCAGATATTTACTGCAATTCCTGTATCCCTTGGTTTGTACAATAGTCTTCCATGTGGTACTGTATCAAAAGCCTTTGCAAAACTAACAAAAAACTACACGCACTGAATTGCCTTGACCCAGGTTCCTACTAACTTCCTCATAAAAACTAATTTGATTTGTTTGACAAAATATGACATATCGTAGTATATTATCCCTTATTGACCCTTCTAAAAGCTTTACCACTACAGAAGTGTGGCTCATTGGTCTATAATTCCACAGATTTGCTCTTGCTCTCTTCTTGAATATAGGTATCACCTCTGCTTTCACCAGTCATCTGGTAGCGACACTGTGTTGAGTGAATCTTGAAAAATTAAATATAATGGTTTGGCTACTACAGAACTCAATTCCATCAGTACCCTTGGATGTATTCCATCAGGACCTGGGGCTTTATTAACATTTATTTTTTCTAACTTCTTTTGGATTTCTTTCTACGTTAACCAATTATTTGGTGAAGATAGTGTAGCTCCATTTTGTTGTCCTCACTCCTGGTATCTCCGTTGTGTATATCGAAGAAAATAATAATATTTAGGGTTAGTCTTACTCTCTTTTTCAACTAATTTTTCATTTTCTATTTTAGCCAGTCTAATAGCTCTTTTGCAAGCCTTGTTGATTTCCTCGTACTTACTTAAGGCAGTCTCTGTCCCCTCTTGTTTGTATAATTGAAATGGCAGTTTTTTTACTCCGTATGTTGATCTTTAAATCATTGTTAAGCCACATTAGATGTGAACTGTACAATGAAAAAATCTTTTCCAAGCCTCAGAAATTTCACATTTTAGTTTGAACTGAATGTGTTTTTTTTTTTAATACAAAATCTTAAACAGACATAAATAAAAAAACAATGATTAGATCCAATAACATATAATTTAACGTCACTTTAACTGTACTGAGAGGACTTGAGGGCCCAATGGGATGGTGGCGATGTAGAGGTGTTCTTGTAAGCCCAAGCTACACTTTCATTCTTGTAGGCACAGACTGCTCTTTTGCTCTTGCAGGCACATAATGCTCTTGGGCTCTTGTAGGCACTAACTACACTTTGCCACATCACTTCCTAAGAGACAGGATTATACTATATATATATATATAATCACTTTTGTCTTGAAAAAGAGAGGAACATCTCTCCTGAAAGCCTACCACTCTAAATTAAACTTTGTCCAAAAAAAGGTACCCAACTCCAGCATTCCTAATCACAAGATATAGTGACCGTACATTAAATGTTAATGGTAAAAATACTATGACAAAAGGACTGCTATTAAATTGGAAGAATGACAGTAATAGCAAAACAATACAAATCTATATTATTTTCCTGATAGTAAAGTAGTTAATAATTCACTATTCTTATAAATCACTTTTCTGATAATTCTCTATTAAAAATCTTTAGCTACCAGAGGAGTTTGCTGTTCATATCAGAACTTCTGAAAGGAAGGCTGTCCACCCTGGCAGATATTGTATTTGTGCTCAACACATCACACTGATTGGTTTCTGAGGCTGGTTTGAATATTATTTACCATCTTTCCTCTTTCCTTGCCCCAGCCCTTGTCATCAACATTCACTGCTGTTTCATCTGCTCCTCACATGTAGCTGGCAAAGATCTGTGTGGGTGACTTCAAAGTGATGTCTCATCCCCTGGGAATTCTGGTAGTTCTAGTACTTTGCCTATAGTTTATATCATGTATCTCAACATAAAATTACAATTACTAGCATGCTATTGTAGTCAATCAGAGATGAGTTTTGCTATTCTTGTCCAAAAGCACTTCCTGGAAGGAACACTGTAGAGATAGAACAAGCTTTCGGGTGTATTTTTCAGCAAGCAGGTGCTCCTAGGTAACTGCCTATTATGCTTAATGGGAAACAAGCCCCTGCTAAATCAGCTGCTAATATTGTTAGTTTCTTACATACTTCACAAAATCCTAAATTTTCCTTTTCAGGAATCGCTGTTACTTTTGTTTGTAAAGAAAATATCTTACTTACTAATTTGGATTTTCTTAAATGACCACTGTGACACCCATTTTTATATTGTCTTCTGAATAAATAAACATGATAATGGACTAAATGTTTTACAAAACAAAGAATAAAACAAAACACATGTCCTCTATATTATTATCTTTTACATGCAATTATTATTTATTGCTGAGCTCCATTTTCTTTTCTGAGCTGTTTCTGTCTTCAAAGTGGTTTGCGTTAGCTGAGGCTGCAA
Source organism: Discoglossus pictus (assembly GCA_027410445.1). NCBI lineage: Eukaryota > Metazoa > Chordata > Amphibia > Anura > Alytidae > Discoglossus > Discoglossus pictus. The sequence goes on from CM050170.1 coordinate 162,541,404, forward strand.
TGGGTGTTTTCTATGTTAGCGCCATGGAATATATTGGTGCGTTAAAAATAAATGCTAATAATAATAATAATAAAAATGGTAAAACAGCCAAGGCAGCCTCATTAAATGTTCTGCAACCCCTGTGGAGATAATTTTGGTTATTGCTCCTTTAAAGGACCACTGTGTTCTTATAATTTAAACATACTCCTTTGAAGAACTACACCAAACACAGACAACATGGTTTAATGATAAAGTGTCTTTATATGCTGCTGTGAAATGTACATTTTGGTTTCTGCAGATCCATGTAATGAGGTAGGTGCAGAGGAAGCTTCTTTATGCATAGTGGAAATATGCCATTTTTTAATGGTAAAGAACATACAGAAAAACTTAAACAAAGTGATCCTTTAAAAGGAGAGAAAAAGATATGATTGTTTCTATATTGCTTGTTTGCTTTTAGTATCCAAGTTCTCCTTTATATTTTATATCCACTTCTAACAAGGATCTGACAAGTTTTTATTTTACCTGAGAAAAAACTTACAAAAAATCACTTACGGCAGAGAGTTTCCCTATAGTGCAAAGTCGGTCTGAAAGATTCTCATTGTAACTGAGCAATAAAGTCAATATTTGCTAAGAGCACAGCATGTGGTTATTGTTTAGCTGGAGGGAAGAACATGACTCAGTTGTGTGGCAAATACAGAACAGCTGTAATGCACTTCAGCAATATTCCTTTTATTAAATATAAAATAGAGCTTGCTGTGATTAACATAACCATTGCCTGCTTTCCCAGACCAACCCTTCCTTATATACCACAATCCTCTGTGCTCACCCAACACGCTCTCCCCTTAGAAAACTAGATTTGTTGCATGTGATATTGGTTAACGCCGGAATGTGTTTCCAATTCAGTCATTTTTTAGATTGTATTTTCACTGTGTCTCATTAGTCACCAAACGTTGACAAGCATTTGTACGGGTGCCATCTTTTCCCCTTTGTTTATATGCAAGTGCAGCAACTAAAATGATTTATTTATGTTTTAATTAAAATTTGTAGATGGACCAGTGAGCTTTAGCAGTACCTTTTCTAATTTGCAGGCTCTGGGAGAAAAAAAAATCAATAATGTTATACCATTTATGTTTTTATGGTTACCTCAGGCATTTATAATGCAGACCTGCCAGTCACCTGAGATCTCACATTGTGCAAAGCCTTGTACTCAGTATAAATCTTACAAAAAAAGTGCAGCGGTTCTGAATTTCAGTCACTTCCATTTTGTTTTAGTTAAGAGACGTGTAAGACCTACAGTTCTTAAGTCAAAACTCATTCAGCAAATAAACTGATGTGAAGCTCATTGGACATTCTTACTACATCTATCTACAATAAAGTATTTTGATAGTGTGATATTGGCAAATGCAGTTATTATTCAGAAAATATTTGTTAGTGGTCAGTTGTAGCTTAAGGACTCTAGAAAAAGTAATATATAAACTTTATCAGATTCTTACTACTTCTAAAAACACATGCCACTGTGTAAAAGAGTGATAGACATTTATATATATGAGTAAGAGTACATTGTGGTCTCATTTGTATGACCCCACCCAGTGGCTCTGAGTGCAGGGCATGACTGTATTTCTGGGAAAGCTGAGCAGGAAATAAGTTTATTAACTTATTTTTTAGACGTTCAAATGAAATTACAAATGTACTATTCATTTTCTGTACTACCGTCCTCTGTACATTGTAGGGCATCTATCGCACTTCAGCCCATCATAAGTTTAATTATATATATATATATATATATATATATATATATATATATATATATATATGCTCCTTAATTCCTTAATAGCATGTTTAAATTCCATGGATTACGAATGCATCTGATAGAGGGGAATCACTCGTGTATGAAAATATTTAAACCTTTTTATTACATGAAATCCAAAATAAATATTTATAAATTTACTCTGACGTTTGCAAATTTCATGAGTTTTCTGGCAGTTGACGTTGAAAAGGAATGCCCCTTAAAAATCCAAGCTAAATTAGCATAAAAACTATAATTAGTTTTGGCCAATCACAAGCAGCTATAACATTGTTGCAATGTCTAGGAAGTCAGTCTCTGCAAACATTATGGGATGTGTAGTCTTTTTCCTCACCACAAGGAAGCAAGGAGGGCCTCAGACATAGCTGATGTGGATTTCTGCATTGTTCTGCTGTTGGCTTAACAGAACTAACCTAAATGCAGTTTTTCAATTGTGCCAGGTGCCTATATAAGCAGCTCTGGGGTGTGAAAAACATTTTTTTTACCAAAATAAATCTGTATGTGTATGAAATTACTCAATGTAATATGTGTTTCTGATATAAGCAGCATGTTGTAGATTAGAAAAAAGTTAAACATAAAGACATTTCCAAATACAGTGGACTTTAAAAGACCACTGTAGTTTGAGAAAACCTCACATGTTTATGAAATACGCAACAAACTAACATCAGTAGCCATGTAATCCATGAGCATAATAACATTGTTAGAAAAAATCTTTAATTCTCAATGACAGGTACAGAATGTGCCATCATGTCTAGCTACATGAGTTTCTGCAAACATCGCTCAAGAGGAGTATGTTTATTTTATCTATCAGTGGTAGGAGAAATGGGGAAAAGGAAAGAGGGGCGGAGGGTAACATTGGAGATTTGGGTATTTGACACTTACCCCATGGTCCTGGCCCATGAAGAAGCAGCCGTGAAACGTGCGCGTCGGCCACTGTTGGAACGATGTTCACCTCCGATGACGTCATAGAGCAGCGCAGTGAGAATTTACAGGCCACAGTGATCCATTGCTCTGTGTTTGGAGATTATAATAGAGATGTCTGCTTGATAGACATATATGTAAAGAGAAATATATCTAAAAGATATATAAGCTCACACTGTATGATTTGATTGTATATAATATTGCACATGCTATAAATAGATTTTCTTGGGTCAGAGCAGGAGATTATGTAGAGTATCCCTAGAGCTTCACAACATAGGTTAAGCGGTAAGTGACAGGCCGCCCATGCCATCACATTAATTTAGGGTTTTATAACCTATAGCATGTTAGGAGAATAGTATATTTATTTTTATACAAGTAAGGGGATAAGTGGTGGGTCCCAAGTTCTGTCACATCAGACAGCTTAGGGACTGACTCTGTAGAATCTTATTAATACATAATAATAATAATAATAATTTGAACTTTAACACCTTATATTTTGCTCAGCACTGGGTCACTTTATATACTCTTGTTCTGCAAATAGATATATCCTACAAATGAATATACATATTTACAAATGCCATAAATTAGATACAAAAAACAAAAATAATTAATAACTTGATGTATATTGATTATAAATTGATTCTTTTGAGGAAATTATTGATTATCTTTATTATTTCCGTAGATAAAAAAAACGCTGACAATAAAATATTATAAAACACTTTTTAAAAACAACAAAGATGACTCATAGTTTAAAGCATACAATCATCAATACTAAAACTTTTCGTAAAGATACAGCGACAAATTCTTTATTGGATTGGGATATTTTTAAAAAAAATAAAAATTTAGATATTGCATATTGTATGCTTTAAACTATGAGTCATCTTTGTTGTTTTTAAAAAGTGTTTTATAATATTTTATTATCAGCGTTTTTTTATCTACAGATATAATAAAGATAATAAATAAATTCCTCACAGGTATCTCTCTATCTAGACAAATGTAGTGTTATGCACTGGGGTAATAATTTGTACATCACCAAGTTGATTATAAATTGTATACCGTGTCTTATATATTGTGGTAATAATGATTGTGATATGCCATATATGTTAAAATTACAAAAGCCATCATATTGGTTAACAATCAGATTTATCTAACATTAGGTATATAACTATTACAAGTCTGATATCATAGAAGGTGGATATCAATGTTTTTTATTTTTTATTCAACGTATTTTATTTTTTAAATATAATGACTCAATTAATATATTGCAATTTTTACATTTTTGTGCTTATATTGGATATCTTCAGGCAGGAATAATTTGCTGAAAATAAGGTGTCTTTTCTCTCTGAGTATCTTCAATATAATTTATCACACCTGTTTCAGCAATAATACTTAGACATTATAAACATTATTACTCTTTGATATTACAAAGATTACTTAAATAATTACCACAAAAATGTTTAGACTTCTTTCACTTACCCCATTTCCCCACAAGCAGGCTGACTCAAAGATAATTGCAGCCCTGCTCCTGCAGAAGTGTAAATGCCCCTAACACATATAACCTTCAGAAACCTTTTAGTTAAGATTATATTGACTTGTTCTGAATTGCAGGTATAAAGTCATAAAGGACATAGCACCCCTTTGATAAGTTGATAAGGAGAATGTTTAGGGTATTATTGGAATTCATATTCTGGCACATTTCCATCTATACATATTAAAATTATGATTTCTATTTGTATTTGATTTTAAGAAAACCTATTTATGCAGCTAACCTATTAACTTTAAAGGGATATGAAAGTTATATGAATTAATACATATCTGCACACCTTAGCCCCCATGCATCATCAGGGTAGCAATCATTAACCCATTATTTACCTGGTGTTGCTTGCTCAGCCAATCTCCTTGCAGCTTCCTGTCTGTGATGTGTGCTATGAGCGGCTGCTGACATAGTAATACACTACATATCCCAGGCTGCTTTGCAGCACAAACAAAAACCCCAAAGTTAATTCAAATGTGTCAGCTAACCTGATTGGCCAAAGCAAATTATTTTAAATTTGATGCTAATTTAGCCTGGGTTTGCAGGGTTTATTTTGGTATATTGTTTATGCAAAAAAATGTTTATGTACACTACTGATTCTCCTTTATCAGATGCACTCCTAGTCCAGCAAACGTAAGTATCCCTTTAAGTGCTTTATACAAGGTAAGGAAATAAAACAAAAACAAAATCTTTCTGTGGCCTTTAATTGCTGTCTCATATTTCTACAATTCAAAATCTAATATTTTAGAGAAATATTCTTGATTTTAGATAAAGATTCAGGAAACTATACAAGTATCTTCTATATTTGGACACGTGTATGTTAGGGGCATTTAGTGTTAACTCCATATATTTTATTGCTTCCATTTTTTCAGTATTAATCATAACAATCTGTACAGACTGCTTGGTTTCTGACCACAGCTGTTCCAAATTATTTGTTTTTCTGAAAATTGGACAGCTAAAGGGGAACATTGTACCTACACATTTTTATCTAGTTTGTTTTCTAGTTAGCTTGTTACTAGACTACAAACATTTATACTTGGCTGTCATTGCACCCCATAATGCAAAGTGATAAAGTCCTGGAATTCATCAGTACTATTCTACATCATCTCACAGGGAAGTGAAAAAAGTTTTTACATTTTTACAAATGATGTATATTTATGTCTTATACCATTTTTGTAGCATCCAGTTAATCCTCAAACTGTTTCAGCATCTTCCGTAAGACCCCAAAATCACAAGCATTGTACAAATGGTAAAAAAAAATCAATTTGCTGCAACTGAAACAAAAAAAATTAAATGTATTATTGATGTAAAAACAGTACATACGCATTTAGAGAGAACCTGTATTTTATGGTCCATTCAGGACGTGAGAAAATGTCTATATAAGTGTAATAAATTGTGCTGCACAGGTCTGAGTGCTGTAAAAGCTAACAACTGCAGCATGTGAAATAGATGTAAAACAAGAAAAAGAGCTTCAAATTAAAATGTTTTACACACCATTCTGATTGCTCTAAATGGTGGTGATTTAATGAACTCGGCAGTATTTTATACACTATACTAACATAGCTGGAAGTTAGAGTTGGAGTATTGGTGATATGTGAGACATAGGTTATGTGTCTAGAGCTTTAAGCAGTGGTGGAGCTACTACCGGTAAAGCAGGGGCAGAGCATCAATGCCCATAGTGGATTATGGGCCCTCTGATATCTGCAATCCACTATTTTTTTGCACTTCCTGGACCCCCTCAGTAGACATATAAAATATATATAAAATATACATATATATGTACATATATGTGTGTGTATATATATATATCTTCATATATATATATATATATATACAGTATATATATATATATATATATATATATACATTTACATATGCAAATATATATACACACACATATATATATATATACTATATACACATATACATTTACATATGCAGCTACATATATATATATATATAAATATATATATATACACATATATATACACACACACCTGTATAAATACTTTCTTACCTGCCCAATGCTGTACTCCACTTCCTGGGGTGAGGGCCATGGCAGGCTAGAGGGCCAAGGGGGGAGGCAGAGGCAGAGGAGGCCGCAGAGGTCTGCGGGAGGCCACAGGGGGCCGCGGAGGGCCACAGGAGCTGAGGGAGGCCGCAGAGGATCGAAAGGAGGCTGAGGGGGAACACTGGGGGTTCAAGGAGGCCGGAGAGGTCCGCGAGGGGCCACAGGAGCCTGAGGGGGAAAACAGGGGGTTATGGAGGGCCACATGGCCTGCAGGGGCACAGCAGGGCCCTTGGGCCTGTGGGGGGGGACCACAGTGGACCATAAGGGGTCCCTGGGATCCCACAGTAGGTCCCTGGGGACCACAAGGGGCCATAGAAGGCTTGTCGGGGCCATAGGGATCCAAAGGAGGCCCACAGGCACCCAGAGGGCCTGCAGTGGGCACAGGAGGGCTGGTGGGGCCATAAGGAACTATGGAAGCCACCGGGGACCCCTATGGGCCACAGGGACCTCAGTGGACCCGTGGGGCCACAGAGGACCTGCAGGGTCTGCAGGGGCCACAGTGGGTCTGCGGGGGCCACAGGTGGGTCACTAGAGGGCCATGGGGGACACAGGTGTGCCACAGGGACCACAGGGAGGATGCAGGTGGCCCAGGGGGGCATAGTGGAGCCACGGGGGCACTAGAGAGCTGTGGGGGCCACAGGGGGGGGCACGGGACCATTGAGGGCCCAGGGGGCCACTAGAGGGCCGCGGGTGCCACGTGAGGGCCGCAGGTGCCACTAGAGGGCCGCAAGGACATAGTCAATTTTTAGGTTAGATGGCCTATAAGGAATTATTATTAAGATCATTAACTATGATGGATGATGATGATGATTATTAATATTGTTATTGTTTAGTTGTTCAGTTGGGTCCAACTCTCCATGATCCTATGGACTGCAGCACAGCAGGCACATCTGTCAGCCACTGCCCCCCAAGCTTAACCAAGCTCATGTTAATTACTTAAATTACCTCATCTATCCATCCCTGTTTTTGCTGGCCCCTTCTTTGCCTTCAATTATTATTATTACTCTTAATTTATAAATAAATATTTGGAATATATGAAATACTCCAATTGACAGAAAGCGCTCAAAATGAGAAAAAACTTAATATAGGGTGTGATTGTTAGTCCTTGATTATGAGTCCAATTCGATCATATTTAACGATATGGTCTCAAAGATTTCTTGCTGCTATATCCAAATCGCCGTCATTCACCATGGCGTCTGTTGTTTAAGAGAAGAAGGATTGGGGGAGAGACAGCGCACGAAGCCTAGCGCAGGTCACTTCTAGTAATCAAGGTCATATCATATAGATTTCAAATGTGACTCTCACCTTATTTTATTTTATAAAGCTCCGAAATTTTCTGTAGCTCTATTTACAGATTAAAATAGATTTCAGTAGGAAGAGTAAGCAAATTACAAATTCTAAGGTAAGTAGAAACACAATTACAGGTACAGTGCAATAAAAACACTGAATGTGTCCACAGACAGCTTTGTGCCACAGAGGAGAGGTCCATACTCTGAAGATCTTGCAATCTAGAAGGTAAGGTTGTGGTGTTATATGGTAGTGTGATAGATGCCAGATAGCAGTGAGTAAAGAAGTAGGCTGCTGCCTGGGTTGCATTGTAGATTGTGTATGTGAGCAATATTATGGTGTAGAGTATGCAGTTGGGCATATTAACGCTGACGGTGATAAGCTTCTGATGCATTTTTAGACAGTCTTGGAAGATCTTGAGGCAGAAAGAGAGTCTAGTGGAGCAAGGCAGAGGTTGATCTTTAGGAAGAGGTTTGGTGGTCTGTAATGATCATGATCTATCAAGTAGATAGTTATGAAGATGAATCTATGAGGTGGATGATAAGGGAAACTTGACCAGTAATAGAGTGATTATGCAAATGTGTGATCTGCTGTAGCGTTGACCTTTGTGATCTGATGATCAAGCAGAGGCGTGAATGAGGAGGATGATCAGGAATATGTTGAATGCTTTGTAAATGGTGAAGATTTACGAGAGGTGCAATTGCAAGTTACCACTTAAAACTATGAATGAAATGAGACTTGGGAATAAATTCACAAACATGATATATATATATATATATATATATATATATATATATGTGTATATATATATATATATATATATATATATATATATGATATTTTGAGCACCAATTAATTAAAGTAAAATAATAATCGTATAAAAAAAAAAAAAAAAAAAAAAAAATATATATATATATATATATATATATATATATATATATATATATTTATTTATTTAATATAGGTATTAAGCCTTGGAGCTGTGAAGAGTGGAGAACCTGTGAACGTCCAGTAATCCAGATGCATATACCGGAGATTGAGGTATACAGTGATACCTTTTTTTATTATTTCTGTCTTGCTAAAGCGAGCTGTGCCTCTTGAAAGCAAATAAAATGTTCATCCAATAAAAAAGTATAACTGTACACTACAATATTCTAATTATTTACTATTGAGGGAGAAACATTTTGGCCAACTGTAAGTTAAAGTGTCTCAAAGCAGAAAATAAAAAAAAATTTGATTGACTGCTCTAAAAGATGGCCATTTAATTCAGCATAGACTTCAATTAATTCATTAATTATTTCATGTAAGCAGAGTGTTTAATCTCCCATTTGCCTTTAGAATATAATGGATTACACAAAGGTTTTGACCAGCCAACTCCTACATGGAAGTCTTGGCCCCATGCCATTAGTTTCAGTGTACATTTGTTGAGTACTTGTTGAAGGCTTTATATATATATGGACAACTTGCACATGCCTGAGGTTTCCCAACTCATTTCCTAAATCATTTCCAGTCATCATATCTTATTAGGTTGAAGGTGGTTTGTTCAAAGCATGTAGATCAGGTTCCTTATTTTGTATGTATATTTATGTGCCCAGTGTGGAGTTTAGCCATTTACAAAACTACAATAAAGTAAAAAATGGAGATGCATAATGAGGATCCCTGCCACAACATGCCTTTTTAATAGGTTTAATGTGGACATTGACCTGCTAAAAAATGCATCTACACTAACGTTATGTGGCCCCCAGAGAAATAAATATATATTGATCAGCACCTTTGCTTACCAAATTTTTATTTTTTATTGCAGCAGCATGCAAGTTACTTTAGTAATTTTTCAAATCACTCCAAAAACATGATTGAAAAATTGTAGGTCTGACTAAAAGAGTAATAGTCATGAAAAGCGTTAATTAGACAAAACTCATTGGCCCCTGTCGGCATCCTTGACACTTTAGCGGTTTCCCTGTATTAGAGGGGCATTTACATCTCTGCATTATCAGTATTTGCAGTTTACCTTAAAACTGCCTACTTCTAAACATGTGTAGAGTAAGAATGTAGGTGTTGAATACTAAAAGCTGCACTTATCTCCATCTCACTCACTTCTCTCCCACTCCACACCGCCCTCCACTGATAGATAAGCACAGTCCCTCAGACTCCAATCTAGTTGGAAGTGTTGAATCCAGACAAGATAGATAGTTCTATACACAAGCCTTCAAAAATATTTTTTCTCTCAAATGCTTAATGAACATGGCTTACAATGATGATAATGTTGTTTTTTTTTTTTTTTTTTTAAGTGACGATATTTCTTAGCTACAGTGGCCCATTAAGTTCATTGTTATCCACACTAAACATTTGGGAGATTTGTATACTCACCATAAAAAGATTGCTTGATAGAACATTAAAGGACTGCAAAATACATTTGAAAACTTTGAGTCTAAAAGCATAACTAAGCAGGACAAAAATCATACAGTTAGTTTCTAACTTAAAAGAAATGATGGGTCTGCAGGACCCTGTAGGTATCCATGATTCATTGGTGGAATTTGGGTGTGTAAGACATAATTTCTGGAGAGAGGTAAGTGCATTTTATGAAGCAAGGAGCCTACTTCTGAGCCAGTGAGGGGAAGGAACAAAGTACCAATTTTGATTCTGTCCAGTTATCAAATAAAGGCCCTGGACTTCTGACCGTTCACTCCTCCCCCAGCCATCTCTCCACTGATAACTACAACCATACACTCCCATCAGCCAGCTCACATTATGTGCAATAACAAAAACAGAATAGATTCCTCTACTCATAAACATAGTCTTCAAAAATCATATTTTTCTTAAACCGCAGTGGTCCTTTAAAAAATTACAAGCAATACCATTTTACAGTACATTGATACATTCTCCCATACATGATTGGCTAAAATACAGAACTGACCGCACTCTTTGTTTGTATATTTTAATAGCTCAGATGCTTTTTTTGACTTTACATTATAGTTTACAGCTATTCTGTGTCATCACAAGGATTTTCTCTGATTGAGAGAAGTGTTGAAATTATAAATTTATGAAGGAACAACAAAAACTGGAACAAAATTCAAATGGGAATTAATGTTTACTGCCAGATCCAATTCCCTTGTGAACATCATTGTTTGTGGTAGAAACTAAGATTCATAAGACACTTATTGGAATTTATTGTAATCATTGGTGATATTTAATTATAAAGATGTATTTATATTTTAAGTAAGCAGCACCACTACTCTGTTCTTATAAAAGTCTTAGTGTACTAAGAATAAATACTGTATTTCATAACATTCAAGTTTGCAAGACAGAAACTTGGTCTATAATAAACTTCATTGTGGACGATTATGCAAAATCTATGTTTGCCATTACAGGGTAGATTCACTTAAAATGATTGTGGTAAAGATTGAAGTCAATTGCAGTTCTTCACAGCAGCCCCTTTCATGCTATGAAAGGGTCTCTGTAGTCAATGCTTTTCTGTATGGTCTTTTGAATAATCATACAGAATAATGAGGAAAATGTTAATAAATATAAACATAAACATACAATTTCTTTTACAGCTTTCAGGAAGGCTTGTTCTTGTAAAATAATGAAAGAGCTGGCAGTTTTAGCTGACACATTCGCTTTGCAAAGAACATTTAAAGTCTTCTCTCACTTCAGAAAGTAGATCAGTGGAAACTTGATTTCCCACACATAATTGCTTACAAATGTAATAAATTGATATAAATGTAATAGACTGTACTGTCACAATTTTTACATAGTAATAGAGGTTGAAAAAGGACTTTTAATCTATCAAGTTCAATATTTTTAGAAATCCTATGATCTGCAAAATGCAGATTAATTGTTATTTTTTTATTGATCCAGAGGAAGGCAAACAGGAAATAAAAACCCAATTGAAACTTTGTAAATTGTCTCGAAAGGAAAAATAAAATTCCTTCCTGACCCCAGATACTAGCGATGAGATTCCTCTCTGGATCAATACTCTTTTTCTAATTAACCAGAATAACCCTGAATGCCATTTTTATTTGAAAATACATCCAATTCCTTTTTAAAGTTATCTGTCGAATCTGCTGTTACCACATCCCTTGGTACAGAATTCCACAGATTAACCACCCTTACTGTGAAGAACCCTTTTCTTTCTTTAAGGTGGAACTGTTTTACTTCTAACCTCAAAGGATGTCCTCTTCTCAGTTGAAAACCTCTTGGCACTTGACAATGCCTTATATTGACCCTGGATGTATCATATCTCCTTTTTTTCCAGAGGAAATAAGTTTAATTTGGTTAGTTGTTCTTCATAACTTAGCCCCTCCATCCCCCTTATTAGTTTTGTTGCCCATCTCTGTTATTTTTCCAGGTCTAAAATGTCCTTTTTATGAAGTGGTGCCCAAAACTGTACTCAAAATGAGGGCATACTAGGAATTTGTATAGTGGCAGAATTATATTTGCTTTCCTTGCTTCTATACTCTTCTTAATACATGATAATATTTTATTTGCCTTTGCAGCTGCTGCTTGGCATTGAGCTCTGTTACCTAGGTGGTTGTCCACAAGCACTCCCAAATCCCTTTCATTATCTGATACCCCGAGATTTGCTCCATTAAGATGATACATTTCATGGCTATTTTCCTTCCCAAATGCATAACCTTACATTTATTCATATTAAATCTCATCTGCCACTTAGTTGCCCATTTCTCTAGTTTATGCAAATCCCTTCAAAGGGAAAGAACATAATTTTCTGATTTCATTATTGCACAACTTAGTGTCATCAGCAAAAATGGAGACAATACTTTCCAGTCCTACTTTTAAGTCATAAATTATTATGTTTTAAAGGGTCCTAATGCTGATCCCTGAGAAACCGTACTTACCACATTAGTCTAATCTGAGCAGTGGCGGAGCTAGAGCATGGGAAAAAATTGGCCCCCCATGTACCAACTCACTTAGAGCCCAAAGAACTCTTCCCATAATATCCCCCTTCCTAATACCCCTTCCCGTAATAGCATGGCTCCCCGAGACCCCTTTTATAGCTGCTCCTCTTACTTTACCTCCTGCCTGGGTGAAGCATACATTGATACATATACCATCTCTACGTAGCAGCCAGTGCTTCTCAGCAGCCATCGTCACATAGCCCTCAGTTCCTCTCAATATCCACCTCCACAGACAGAACACCCACCCCTCTCAGGATCCATCCTCACACAGCACCCAACACCTCTCAGCACCCACTTCACAGAACCCAATCCCCTTGTTCTTTGTAGTGTGCTGAAATGCTCAACACTGCCACCACTTTGAGCTTCAGGAGAATGCTCTACAGAAAGTAAAAATAAATGCAAACAAAAAAAGAATACATTTCTTAGCTCTGATCAATTCCTGCATCCCTTACTTTGCACAATAGTCTTCCATGCAGTAAATATAGTCTTCTATGTGGCACTCTATCAAAAGCCTTTGCAAAATCAAAAAAGACTAAATCCACCAAGTTGCCTTGATTCAGGTTCTTACTAACCTTCTCATAGAAACTAATTAGATTTGTTTGACATGACCTATCCCTCATAAATCCATATTGACTCCAACTTCTAATTCTGTTCAAATAGACATTTTCTTGTGTTTTTATCTCTTATTAACCCTTCTAAAAGCTTTCCCACTACAGAAGTGAGGTTTACATGTCTATAATTCCCTGGATTTGCTCTTGCTCCCTTCTTAAATATAGGCATGCTTTTCTCCAGTCATCTGGTAAAGACCCTGTGTTGAGTGAATCGTGAAAAATTAAATACAATGGTTTGGCTACTACAGAGTCCAGTTCCATCAGTACCCTTAGATGTATTCCATCAGGATCTGGGTCTTTATTAACATTTATTTTTCCAACCTCTTTTGGATTTCTTCCTGTGTTAACCAATTATTAGGTGAAGGTAGTGTAGCCCCATTTTGTTGCAGTGTCCGAACAACTGGTACCTCCCTTGTGTATACAGAAGAAAATAACCTATTTAGCTCATCTGCCTTTTCCTGGTCACTGATTATCAGACAGCCTATTTCACATTGTAATGTTCCTATAGCTTCCTTCCTGACCTTCTTTCCATTAATATATTTAAAAAATATTTTAGGGTTAGTCTTACTCTTCTTGACAACAAACTATTACTTTTCGTATATTTCATATTTTAGCCAGTCTAATGGCTCTTTTGCAAGCCTTGTTGATTTCCTTGTATTTATGGAAAGCAGTCTCTTTTTCCTCTTGTTTGTATATTGCAAATGCCTGTTTTTGTTGTCCGCTTACAGTTTTGTTTTTTAATTCAATCTCAAATAAGACTATGATGTGATCACTGTTTCCCAAATGTTGCCCTATTTCAACATTTTCTATTATATCAATATTATTTGTGATAACTAAATCTAAGATAGCTTCATTTCTAGAAGGTTCTTGTATAACCTGGGCATGATAATGATACCTGAGTGTACTATAGAACCTGCGCCCCTTAGCTGATCTGCTGGTCTCATTTTTCCAATTTATTTCACAGTAGTTAAAATCTCCCATTATTAGAACTTGCCCATGCCTAGCTGCATTTCCAATCTGTAACAATAATTGTATTTCCTCACTATTAATTATATTTGGGGATTGGTAGCATACTCCTACCAATATTCTTTTGGAATTTGCTGCTTCGCTATTTAACTCTACCCACAAACATTCAACATTATTGCTAGTTCCAGCATAAATATCTTCTCTGACTATAGGCTTGAATTTAGGCTTAACATACAGACAGATCCCTCCTCCTCTGGCACTGGTAGTATCTTGGAAAATCCATCTTGGAGGTCTTTGCCTTAAATGTATTCTCTAGTTCCCTAAAATCATTCTTTTGGACACTCCAGCTTGCACTAACTGTGTCATTGGTACGAATATCTACTGGTTTATTTTCACCCCCTCCCAATAAATTATCTACCCGATCCACAACATGCCAAACCCGAACACCCGGGATACAGGAAACTGTTTGATTGCTGGGATCTGGGTGACAAATCCCTCTGTCTACCTTCCTAATAATAGAGTCCCCTACCACCAAAACCTTTCTCTTGCTCTGCCTATTCTACCCTCCCACTCCTCCGGTAGAACTGTTCTCCCGGCTGTTAGAAGGAACAGCTCTATCTGGCATTCCCATTCCTGAATGGACAAACTTATATGCAAGTTTAACACAGACAAAACCACTCCCCTCTCACCTGTACAAAATCAGACTTTACTCGGCAAGTGATCAGAAAGGCTGATTGACAGGTGGTAATAAATATAATTTTAAATCTAAGGCTAATTAATTTGTAATACAATCATAGGTAAATATTATTACCTATCATTTTAAATAACACAATAGATGGAACCCCTGCTGTGTTCCATTTAAATAAATTTCATTGATGCTGCAGATTGGTGTATTTGCAGTGAGTTACAAATACAATGTTATGCATATATTTATTACTGTATTATGTTCACTACCTGATTTCTATTTTACTAGAAGGTGGCGAGTTCTAAATATATATATTTTTTATTTTGCAGCTTATATGAAAAAATAAATCATCCAGTGATCATAAATAAGTGAAAAAGAATGATCAGATATTGATGGCAAATATAATACACTAGCAACTTTCCCGTCAAAAAATGACGGCAATAACATTGTAAGGCAGGTAATGTTGTTTGCCACACAATGTAAAGCTTTTAGTCCTCTGAGTACCTTCGGCCCTCATTGAGAGCCTCTCCACTCATGTACTTTTGGTCGTCTGAGCACCTTCGGTGCACATTGCAAGCCCTCACTGAGCGCCTTTGGCAAAGCGAGTCTCACCTCTGCTCTGTTTTTTTATGTATTTTCCTTCCTTCCCAATAGTGTATTTTGTACCTTGTATGTTCCTGGCTAAAAGTTGTATGTGCCTGGCGATGTTTTGCGTGTTTAGGGTTCGTGTAGCCTCGTTTTTGTTTTTTCGATGGCCATTTTTTCTCTTGCTTATGCGATTTTCGAGTGGCGAAACTCTGCAAATTTAACTTAAATTCGGGTGCAACCTCACTCCCAGACGTCCTGGCTTTCCCCCAGTTCTGTGTGTGATGTTTTTGGTATGTTTTTTTTGTGTTTTTAGATGTGCGTGGTTCGGCCGTTAAGTTTGTATTTTTTGCAGGTCGTATTTTTTTTCTCTCTAAGTGGCGGTTTCCTTTTTTAAAGTGTTACGGGCCGTAATTTTTTCAGGCAATTATTTTTCAAAGTGCTACGGGTCTCGCACTGTGAATCGTGCATTTGATTTTTCTGTCGTTCTGTAGTCCTGCGAATCGTAGGTAGGGTCGTAGGGATGAGCGCCTATGGCGCTCATCTCCACCAGCGCAATGAACGCTTTTGGCGCTTCCTGCCTAAGTCCTGTGGGGTGGTAGGGATGAGCGCCTATGGCGATTATATCCACCGGCGCAGTGACGGCCTTTGGCGCTCCTTGCCTGACCGCAACCACGGCCCTTGCTCTACGAACCCGCAGTTTTAATGTTGCATTACCAACGGATTTTGGCAAGCCTGCGCTGCTGAGAACTATATATGTGATTAATAAACATATACATAACATTTTATTTTTTGGCATATTTAGGTGTAGTCAAGTAACTGTTTGCAAAGGCAGATCTAACAGGCCTCCTATGGACCTTTCATAATGTTTCAGTATACAATGGGACAGTTTACTGAAGGCCTCTTGTGCAGAGATGCAAACAAACAGCTACTAACCAATCAGATATTATGCAGCAGCTCAGAGTCATTATTTTAACTTTGCGTTCTGATCTTGTGATCTCAGTTACAGCTTCAAGGTATGATATAATATTAAGTGTATATAATGGCACCGCTTTCTGGATCGTTATCTTGTGGTGGTGAGGGGGCTTGTGTACCTCAATGTAGCTTTGAGCTATACCATGTAAGGTCACCCAAGATTTGAAGGTCATAGCAGAGAGGTCAGACAAATCAGCATCCACTGGAGAAGGAACTGGCAACCCAATCCAGTATCTTTGCCAATAAAACCATATGGATTAGCACTACCAGAAACACAGACAGATGTGCCTGGTGTGCTGCCTCCATATGGTCACCAAGAGTCGGACACGACTGAAGGGCTCAACAACAACAAATAATGGCACCACTGTCAAGTTACTTTGTATAAATGTCTAATGTCACCATTGTATTTTCCTATAAATATTCTGTACCCTGCTCAATAAGTTAGGACGTTCATTTCCTGGATGCTGGGATTCCATGGTTTCTTTGTGACTACTTGATTTGTTGAAAGACTACCCAAAGTCTGCTGACTACTCCATCTGGTGAGGTATAGAAAGAAACCATTTGCACAGATGGAGACTACCCTGCTCTGTCACCTACCAAATTATGCTGTTTCATATCTGGTCCTCTGTGGGTGCAGAGAACAGATATTATTAGTGAATAGTGATGAATAATAATGGTGATCACAGATAGTGTTTATATAGAAGACATCCATAAAAGGCCCATAAATCCTGCTATATCACAAACTTGCAATGGAATGAGAATTTACCAGTTGACACAGGTTAATGATGCATCAGAATCCATCACAGTCCATTGCCGCCCATGTGATGACTTTGTGAATCAACTGCTAAATAAATACAAAAATAAATAGACAAATGTTCAGACTATTTGGGATATATTATTTGCTATCAAAGGTTATTTCCTTGCAATACATCCGATAATAATGATCTTGATTTGTAAAAGAAATATTGTATATGTATCTGAAATGGCATAACTAGCGTTTGAAAATCTCAGCATAGACATTATAATTACAGTGACTGTTTAATTAAAAAACAAATAATTTAAACAATTACATGTTTAATAGACCTTAAGAGGATAACTCAAGGAATTTCAGTTTACTGTTGCCAACATTTTCTTCTGTTTTTGTATACAGTGTATTAAGCCTCAATAAATTAAAATGACCTTGCTCTGAGGAAGCAATGGTCTATTTCACAATATTTAATTTAATGTTAGCATATTGTTACGCTGTAGTGTAACAGCAATCAAAACATGGTATTAACAAAATGCAACTGAATCAGTAAACATAAGCCTGGTTTTCTTATTGTTTTTGTTTCCCAAAAGCTGTTTACTTCTCTATGTAGAACATATGAAACACATCTATCTATCTATCTATCTATCTATCTATCTATCTATCTATCTATCTATCTATCTATCTATTGTTCAGATAATCAAAAATTCTGATAATTGAATTAAAGAAAAAAATACATAAATACATCTAACAGTCTATTTGCTCAGTTCCTGAGGTCCAGTTATTGTTCCACTGCTATTGTATCTTCATTCCGACATGGCTGGCTTTCTCTTTAGGGTAACTAGTCAGCCACCTAGGAGCGCTTACCTATGAAGCGTGCCTAATTTCCTGATTCAAATGTTCCTTGGCATAAAAGACAAGCACTCTGCAAACATTGTTGGAAGAACACAAGCTGGTGGCGGCAGCGGTATGGTCTGGGGAATGTTTTCTTAGCATTGTCTGGGCCACTCATCCCTCTGGAAGGCCCTCTCAACCATCAAGTTCAGCCTTTTAAGATCTCCTCTGATCTGCAATATGCGGATTAACAATTAATTAATTAGGTGTATAAAAAAAAATCCCTCCTGATCCCAGACACTGGCGACCGGACTTCTCCCTGAATCAATACTGCCTCTCTAATTATCCATGATAAACCTGAATTCCCTTTAATTAGAAATAAATCCAGTCCCCTTTTAAAGTTATCTATCGAATCCGCTGTCACCACCTCCTCTGGTAGATAATTCCAGAGATTAACCACCCTTACTGTGAAGAACCCTTTTCTTTCTTTAAGGTGGAATCTTTTTACTTCTAACCTCAAGGGATGTCCTCTTGTCAGTTGAAAACCTCTTGGCACAAAAAGCTCCCTTGACAAATCTCTATACTGACCCTGGATGTATTTATATAAGGTAATCATATCTCCTCTTAGACGCCTTTTTTCTAGAGAAAATAAGTTTAATTTGGTAAGTCTTTCTTCATAACTTAGCCCCTCCATTCCCCTTATTAGTTTTGTTGCCCTCCTTTGTACCTTTTCCAGCTGTAAAATGTCCTTTTTATGAACTGGTGCCCAAAATTGTACTCCATATTCCAAATAAGGGCGTACTAGAGATTTGTATAGTGGCCGAATTATACTTGCTTCCCTTGCTTCCATACCCTTCTTAATACATACTAATATTTGATTTGCCTTTGCAGCTGCTGCTTGGCTTTGAGCACTGTTACCTAGGTGGTTGTCCACAAGCACTCCCAAATCCCTTTCAATATCTGATACACCTAGATTTGCTCCATTAAGATTATAAATCGCATGGCTATTTTTCCTTCCCAAATGCATAACTTTACATTTATTCGTATTAAATCTCATCTGCCATTTAGATGCCCATTCCTCAATTTTATGTAAATCCCTTTGGAGGGAAAGCACATCACTATCTGATTTAATTACCTTGCACAACTTTGTGTCATAAGCAAAAATGGAGACACCACACTTCAATCCTACTTCTAAGTCATTAATAAATATGTTAAAAAGGAGAGGACCTAATACTGAACCCTGAGGAACCCCACTTACCACATTAGTCCAATCGGAGTATGTTCCATTTACAACAACCCTTTGCTTCCTGTCTTTTAGCCAGCTCTCAATCCATGAGCAGATATTTACTGCAACTACTGTATCTCTTAGTTTGCACAATAGTCTCCCATGTGGCACTGTATCAAAAGCCTTTGCAAAATCCAAAAAGACTACATCCACTGAGTTGCCTTGATCCAGGTTCCTACTAACCTCCTCATAAAAAACTAATTAGATTTGTTTGACATGACCTATACCTCATAAATCCATGTTGACTCCTACTTATAATCCTGTTCAAATAGACATATTCTTGTATATTATCCCTTATTAACCCTTCTAAAAGCTTCCCCACTACAGAAGTGAGGCTCACTGGTCTATAATTCCCCGGATTTGCTCTTGCTCCCTTTTTAAATATAGGTATCACATCAGCTTTTCTCCAGTCATCTGGTAGAGACCCTCTGTTGAGTGAATTTTGAAAAATTAAATATAATGGTTTGGCTATTACAGAACCCTTAGTACCCGTGGATGTATTCCATCAGGACCCGGGGCTTTATTAACATGTATATTTTCCAACCTCTTTTGGATTACTTCCTGTGTTAACCAATTATTTGGCAGAGGTAGTGTAGCCCCATTATGTTGCTGTGTCCCAACCACTGGTACCTCCCTTGTGTATACCGAAAGAAAATAACCTGTTTAGTTTCCTTCCTCGCCTTCTTCCAATTAATATACTTAAAAAATATGTTAGGGTTAGTCTTACTCTCTTTTGCAATTAATTTTTCATTTTCTATTTTAGCCAGTCTAATTGCGCTTTTGCAAGCCTTGTTGATTTCCTTGTATTCCTGTAAAGCAGTCTCTGTCCCCTCTTGTTTGTATAATTTAAATGCCTGTTTTTTACTCCGTATCTTGATCTTTAAATCATTGTTAAGCCACATTGGATGGGATTTACTCCTTTTACTTTTATTCCCACACGGTATATGCCGATGTGTATGTATATTTAGTAAGGATTTAAATGCTGTCCATTTATGTTCAGTATTTTTACCTGCCAGTTCTCTGTCCCAGTCTATAATTTGTATTGCTGCCCTTAGACCATTAAAATCTGCCCTTTTAAAATTAAGAGTTTTTGTTGGCCCCTTAAAATTCTGTTTTTTTAATTCAATCTCAAATGAGACTGTGTTGTGATCACTGATTCCCAAAGGTTGCCCTATTCCAACATTTGATACTATATCAATATTATTTGTGATGAGTAAATCTAATATAGCTTCATTTCTAGTAGGCTCTTGTAATGATCCCTGAGTGTACTCAAGAACCTGCTCCCCTTAGATGAATTGCTGGTCTCATTTATCCAGTTTATTTCAGGGTAATTAAAATCTCCCATTATTAGAACTTGACCCTGCTTAGCTGCATTTCCAATCTGTAACAATAATTGTATTTCCTCACTTTCAGCTATATTTGGGGGTTTATAGCATACTCCTACTAATATTCTTTTGGAATTTGCTGCTCCGTTATTTAACTCTACCCACAAACATTCAGCTTTATCACTAGGTCCACCATAAATATCTTCTCTGACTATAGGCTTTAATTCAGGCTTAACATACAGACAAATCCCTCCTCCTTGTTTACCATTGCCTCTATCTTTCCTAAATAGGTTATAACCATCTAGATTAACAGTCCAGTCATGAGATTCATCCCACCACGTTTCGGTAATGCCTATTAAATCCCATTTTTCATTAATTGCTAATAATTCTAACTCTCCCATTTTTCCTGGCAAGCTTTTGGCATTAGCAAGCATACACCTTATGTTATGAGTCTGTAGTTCTGAAGTGCCTGCCACTGTACTTGAATTACTTAGTACTACCTCCCTATTGACTATACTACCCCTCCCCCATCTCCTCCCCTATGAGTTGTTAATTCATCCCTTATACCCTCTACATTTTCTACCCCATTACTTATATCTAGTCCGTCCCCCCCAGAGTGGATGGGATCTTCCAGCAGGACAATGTAGCATGTCATATGGCCAAAATGACCTGGGAGTGGTTGGAGGAGCACAACAAAGACTTCCAAGTATTTCACTGGCCACCAAATTCCCCAGACTTGTGGGACCACCTAAATCGCCATGTTTGCTGTAACGATCCTCCACTATGCACTCTTCAGCAGCTGTCAGATGCACTGCAGATACCCTTGACAACCTTCCAGCATTTTATTGACTCATTACCATGCTGTCTAGCTGCTGTCTATGCTGCACACGGCGGTTATTAAGTATGTTAGCTGGTGGTCATAATAATATGACTGGAGCATGTGTATATATACTTTCAAGTCAAAAAATGACGTCAATAAAATTGTAAGGTAGGTAATGCTGTTAAACACAGTGTTTTGCTAGTCGGAGATCCTTGTGCGTTCATTGCGAGGTTGGCGCTGAGCGCCTTTGGCGCTCATTGCGAGCCTCTGGGTTGGTGTATTTGTTGTTAGCATAGGCGCTTTTGCGCTTATTGTAAGGTCTGCAGTGATCTTGTTTTGTCACTTATTGCAAGGCTCTCCCCTGGTGTTGTTTGTGTCCTATGAGCAGCGTTGGGTCTTCTTGTGGGTGGCGCGGTGAAGGTGTTTGTGGTTGTTTGCGCTAGTGTGGTGTTAATTTATTTTTGTTTTGTCTAAAAAAAAAATATGCTAATTAATTAATTAGCTGAGGTGTAAGTGTCAGCAATGTGTGCAGTATGTAGTGTAAATAGGCTGCGTGCGCGAGGGGAAGCCACTTGTGTAGCTGGGCACTTCCGCATTCTGTAAGTTAGTGTTGTAAAATGGCGGCGAATGTGTATGTGGTAGGTGGGTTTGTATGATTTAGCATCCTTGCTAATGGTGTATGTTGTAGGTCGTACGGGTTTTTGGAAAAGCCGTATTTGGTTTGTGGCATTTTGCGTGTTTAGGGGTCGTGTAGCCTCGTTTTCGTTTTTTTCATCTGCCATTTTTTCTCTCACTTAGGGGATTTTCGAGTGGCTAAACTTTGTAAATTTGATTGAAATCGAAGTTTAAACTGTGTTGCAGGGGTTTTTGGGTGTCCCCCTTGGTGTGGTTAAGGTTTTTATTTAATTTTTGTCTGTGTTTTTGTGTTTTTTTATGTTTGCCGCTGTGCACGGATTGTCCGTTATGGTCGTATTTTTGTGAGTCCGTAATGGATTTTTTCTAAGTCCCGCGGGTTGTATTGTTTTTTGTGTAAGTCCGTAGTTAGTCATTGCGTGTTTATTGTTTTTTTTTCAAAGTGCCCCTTGTGTGGTCGTTTGTAACCGGTTGTGAGGCGCCGTAGAGCCTCCACCTCCTCAAATGAGGCCCATTACTTCATGGGGGTCCTCATTTGCGGCCTGCAATGAGTATGCGGCTCATTGCAGCCGACGTGGTAGCCTCCACCTCGCGAGGGTCCGCATTTTCGGTCCGAAAGTGGTAGGGGGTCATAGGGATGAGCTCCTATGGCGCTCATCTCCACCAGCGCAAGGATCGCTTTTGGAGCTCCTTGCCATGAAAGCGAGGGCCACAGTTGCAGCAGGCTCAATATGCGAGCCTGCAAGCGTTAGCAACAACCCGCATGCTGAGAACTATATATGTGATGTGTGTGTGCATGTACAAAGTTTAGACAAATTAGTGTGTGTAGAGGATCTTCACCCATGGGCAATATTTTAGAAATAAAATATAATGAATAAATCTTCATTATTATTGCCCTTAATTGATAATGTTTCACCATTTCTTTGGTTTTATTTGACTTGATCATCTCAGTGTCAGAGATAAAATCGCATATTCCCCTCTTCACAAAGAGCAGTACTGTAACTGAAAAATGTGGCATGTTTTGTAACATTAAATGTTCTTCTTCACCAGGACTGCTCTGTAATACAAAAGAAACTTGCCATTTAAGCGCTTGGCTCTCTCTCTACATGTTGCTTCCAGTTTACCAGCTGTGTTTACTGCAGTGTGTGGTGGTGGCCAGCAGGGTGTGCTGTGCAGTGTGTGATGGCGGCCAGCAGGGTGTGCTGTGTAGTGCGTGGTGGCGGCTAGCAGGATGTGTCATGCAGTTTGTGGAGGCGGCCAGCAGATTGGGCTGTGTAGAAGAAGTCAACCTGAACAGCACACGATAGAGTAGATGCGTGCAGAGGCTCAGAGATGGTAGTGTAATGATAGCCATCCAGAATTAAGGTGAGGAAAGCGTGCTAAAAGGGTAACGTGTAAGGGAGAAAGTGAGTGTAGCAAAGGTGTTGTATAAGGTAAAGAGTGGAAAATCGTGTTTGTGTGTGAGAGATGTGAGTAATGGGTGCAGGGAATTTGTCATTTTATATCAAAGTTAGGTGATATACAAGGTAAAGGAGGGCAGAATAGGTGATATATGAGGTAATAGGGCAGGGAAGGGGAGATATGAGGTAATAAAGACAATGGAGTTCAACGAAAGTAATTTGTGAGGTAATGGAGGGCAGGGAAAGTGATATGTGAGGTAATGGAGGGCAGGCAAAGTGATATGTGAGGTAATGGAGGGCAGGCAAAGTGATATGTGAGGTAATGGAGGGCAGGCAAAGTGATATTTGAGGTAATGGAGGGCAGGGAAAGTGATATGTGAGGTAATGGAGGGCAGGCAAAGTGATATGTGAGGTAATGGAGGGCAGGCAAAGTGATATTTGAGGTAATGGAGGGCAGGGAAAGTGATATGTGAGGTGATGGAGGACAGGGAAAGTGATATGTGAGGTAATGGAGGACAGGGAAAGGGATAAGTGAGGTAATGTGCAGGGAAGGTTGAGATGTGAGGTAATGAAGGGCAGGATATGTGAAATGTAAGGTGATGAGGGCAGGATAGTGATGGAGGGCAAGATAGGTGAATTGTAGGTGATGGAGGGCAGGATAGGTGAAATGTAGGTGATGGATGGCAGGATAGGTGAAATGTAAGGTAATGGAGGGCAGGATAGGTGAAATGTAAGGTAATGGAGGGCAGGATAGGTGAAATGTAAGGTAATGGAGGGCAGGATAGGTGAAATGTAGGTGATGGAGGGCAGGGTTGTAATGGAGGGCAGGATTGTAATGGAGGGCAGGATAGGTGAAATGCAAGGCGATGGCGGGCAGGATTGTAATGGAGGGCAGGATAGGTGAAATGTAGGAGATGGAGGGCAGGATAGTGATGGAGGGCAGGATAGGTGAAATGTAAGGCGATGGAGGGCAGGGTTGTAATGGAGGGCAGGATAGGTGAAATGCAAGGCGATGGAGGGCAGGATTGTAATGGAGGGCAGGATAGGTGAAATGTAGGTGATGGCGGGCAGGATTGTGATGGAGGGCAGCATAGGTGAAATGCAAGGCGATGGAGGGCAGGGTTGCGATGGAGGGCAGGATGGTGATGGAGGGCAGGATAGTTGAAGTGTGAGGCTGTGAAGGGCAGGATAGGTGATGGACAAGTTAGGTAAAGTGCAAGGTGGTGGAGGGCATGATAGGTGAAGTGTGTGGCAGAGCTGTTTTTATAGGATGATAGGAAAGTTAGTGATTGACATAGTGGAGGGCAGGAATGGTGGACTGTGGTACAGAGGAATTTAGACTTTGAGGGTAAGCGGTCCTGATAGGCAAAGGTGATCTCCAAAGAAAGTGAGATTTAGGGATCCAGATTTCTGGGCAGTGGATACTCAAAAATATATTAATGGAAAAGTTCTCATTGGTTATTCTTAGAAAACTGTGATTCAGAGCGGAGTTTAAGGCAGATAGGATGGGGAAGTTACCCTAGCACCATGAAATGGGTCATGCAACACAAAGAGGTCTGAAAATGCTTCATGTGTGGGGAAAAACAAATGGACCGACAGGGCTGTAAACCTAACTTTACTTGTAAACAGTCCATTACAGTAAATAATTGCTAGAACAAGTAGATTAAGAGCATTTCTTTTTACAATTCTGGTGCCAGAGTGGTAATATCATCTGAGATTTTCAGGATATGTTTATCAGTAAATGAAGCCTAACAATGTGATCTATCCCTCACACTTGAGGACCAAAGTTGGATGTAACCTGTTATGTGCACGCATGGCGCACATCCCGATGTACTCCCTAAGCCTCTAACCCTAACCCCCTACACCCCTTGCTGGCCCTAACCCTCTTAGTCTAACCACCTAAAAGTACCTTCCTAACCCTTTAACCCCCTACCCTTACAGACCGCTACATCGGTATGTCCACGGTGCACTTACCAGCGCTGAATCGTGAGTGCACATAACAGGATAGGTCCCCAAAGTTAAATAAATCTGGGTGGGAACAGCGGCTGGGAACTGGCTAGTTTCCTATGAAATTCTCATAAAGAGTTAGTATATGCCTTTGTGAGCCAGACAATTATTAACAAGGTGAAACACTACACTTTCATTCAGTTTTGCACCGACTTGAATAAAGTATGTTTTAACTGCAGATAAATTAATCAATAATCAGTCTATGACTAATGGCAATGATTTGTGTAAAATGTTAAGCTCACCTCATGGTCATTGTCCCTGAGGCCCTGCATATAAGGTCTCAGAGACTGCGCTGGTCTCAGGATTGTAAGTGAACCAGTTTGCAGGAAGTCAGGGAAAATATGTGTACTCACTATTTTCTAAGGAAAACATCAGTATTTCATCAAGTATTCTGTTACAAAGTCTAGTTTATTTTACATTATACCATATACAGCGCTTTGGAATATGTTGGCTCGTTTTAAATAGAGGATAATAATAATAATAATAATAATACAGCCTTATTAAATTGCGATTCGGCCAATTGAATAGGGCTCTATATTCGCACACAGCATATTTTTTTTTACAGAAGTTTTTAGTTGGTGAACTTCTATTCAAAAGCAAGGTCTTCACTAACTTAAAACTTCTGTAAAAAAATATGCTGTGTGTTTATATAGAGCCCTATTCAATTGGCCAAATCACAATTTAATAAGGCTGATAGCTTCTTGCCCAATCTTCTTGAATTTGGATATTTTACCAAATTTACAGAATATCAGACATCTATTACTCCAACAGTTTTACTAAATAGGACACAACAGCTTTAACGGTCACTTAACTCCTAAAAAATAAATGATTTGAACATTAAGGCAATGCAACATGTTAAAGACCAGTCAGTTCATTAAAACAAATTTAGAACAATTTGAGTTGGTTGTGTATTCAATTACCGTATTTTTCGCCCTATAAGACGCACCGGCAGATAAGACGCACCTAGTTTTTAGAGGAGGAAAACAAGAAAAAAAAAAAATCTGAATCAAACACAAATACACTTTACACACAGATACACACCTACATTACACACAAATATATATATATATATATATATATATATATATATATATATATATATATATATACACATACACACATAAATATACATATATATATATATATATATATATATACACACATACATACATATACATACACACATAAATATACATATATATATATATATATATACACACATACATACATATACATACACACATAAATATACATACACACACATACATATACACACATACATGCACACACATACACATACATACACACACACACACACATACATACATACATGCACACATACACACACACACACTCACATACACACATACACTGCAGCATTTGGGAGCTCTTGACCCTCCCTGACCCTCCTGATCCTCACCTTTCTTCTGATCTCTGCCATCTTGATCTCACCCCAGCGCTTCCTACCAGCACTCCTCGTGTACTGCAGCGTTGCGTGTGTGACGTCACTAGGACGCACCGGCCGACGCGATGCTGGTAGGAAGCGCTGGGGTGAGATCAAGAGGACAGAGAGGCAGTTTGAAAAGGTATATTCGCCGTATAAGACGCACCAACTTTCCTCCCCCAGTTTTGGGGAAGAAAAAGTGCGTCTTATACGGCGAAAAATACGGTAATTCAAAACCGGAACAATCGCCCCCTAAAGCTTTCTCACACTTTGAGACATATAGCATAACAGAACAAAAAATTATAGATAAGCTTGTAAAAAAAAAATAATGTTTAAAACATGCTATTTTGAAAGCACAGAATATTATGTTTCAAGCAAGTGACATTTTTTGTATTGGTGTGTTTGCACTTGAATTTCAGTTTGCAAAGTTTAGTATTCATTTCTGTCTCTGCTTTGCTGCCAGATAAACAGCAGGAACTTTCTGCAAATTATGGCAAAGATGTACAGTACATCTGCTTGCAAATCCATGAATCAGTTAATATATGTCCAGTTTTTAGCTAATGACTTAATTGTGAAAGACACATGGTCCTGTAGGCTTATCCTTTGCATGTATATTATACCATTTTAAAATAACACAATATTTTCCTTCTGAAATAAGTTTACTTCCTTGATTATGTGTGCCTCACTTCTTAACTACATCTTCTTGAATATGCTATGGTAACTGTCACAGTCGTCCATGGGAAAATATGTTCAGAATTCTAAGTGATGATACAATTAATGCCTATTGCTCCCACAGGCCCTTATATAAAGATTAATTATGTATATCTGTAATGATAAACATACATACATCATAAAAAATGTTACCATAAGGAAGCATATCTTAACAAAATAGTCTATTTGTTCTGTGCGATATTGCCTAAGATATAGCTTTGTCAGCATAATAGCAGGAAAATACTGGAAGGAAATATGTAAGACACTGCTGCTTAATACATTATGCCTATAATGTCCCCAATAATAATTTCTGTGATCTATTAAGAATAATGCCTAGGCTGTCTGCGGATTAAACTGTACATTGAGGATATTATATTTTCCCAATTAAAGTTGATGTGTAATTTTGCTGTAATTTGTATACAGATTAGATATTTTAGTGCCAATCTTGCACTCTTAGAGATACTGCCAATTTCATGCGTAATGTGGCACATGTGCCTTAATTTAACATTTGTTGCTCTATGAAATTCTCTGACTTTACAGAGCATAATTTAAAATAATTTCTTCTTCAAAAAGTAGAAAGTTTTGACATCTTGATGTCTTGGAAGTGCAGTAAATCAGCTTAAATTAAGTCATGCAAGGATCCAAAAATATATTTGTACTCTATGGACTGATTAATGAGGGCAGCAAACATCACCAGCCCTAAGCTACAGCAAAGCCTAAACCACGATGTGATAATACATAGCAATATTCACCTTGTGAATATACTTTAACATACAATACTTACTATATTTGTATAGGTGTTGTTCCCAGTGAGAGTATTATTAAAATCAAAGCCACAGATTATTATAAAGTGTAAATCCTGCATTTTGTTTTGCCTGGGATTGGCTTTATTTGCTGTTTAGTACACCAAATAGTAGACCGTGATCAAATATACTGACACACCCAATTCTATTTTGGTGATGCAAAACCGGAGCAGCAATCATACTTTTGGTATATTTCTTGACACACATTAATGTCTACACGGGTACAGGTCTGCTGCTGAAAAAAAAAAACTATAATTTTTCCCTTTTTTTCAAACCAATTTGTTGTTCAGTACTTAATGCCAAATATCTAACAATTTTAAAATTCTTTTAAATTGATGTTGCTATGTTGCAACTCATCTTTCAAGTGTCTTTTCCAAACAGTTGATTTTTTTTATGACCAAATTTTAGTTTGAAAAATAAATCCTGTGTGCATGTCTAAGATGTGTGTCTACATGCATTTGTCTAGAGTGGGATGCTCTTTTCTTAAAGAAAATGACTGGTCTAAAGCTCAGTTAATTTGAGAGAAAGTGTCCATGTGACAGTCAAATCAATAGAAAATGCTCTTTGGCACTTTTTTCTCAAGACCAGTCAAAAGTAGCACATTTTGAACAATTTTTAAGCAGTCAGAGATGTTTTTTTGTTCCAATTTTTATAAAAATACTACATTAACACAGTAGTGACAGTGATTAACCAATCCATGCTCTAGGTTAGGGATATACAATTACTTTGTTTACTATTTTTTTTTTTTTTCCTTTACCTTGTCGTACACAGAATATTCCTACTTAAGCGCATTGTATGTGCCTTTTGTTTACCATAAAGCTGTTAACCAAAACTATTGTACATCCAGATTTCCATGTTTGTGCACTTGCATAATTTTCCACATTTTCCAACCTCTTTCATCATATGGCCTAAATGCTTGATATTAACCCAGTGATGAATAGTGAACCCTTCAAAGAACAGCATTCTCACTCAGATCAGGGTGTATCTTGACCAAGGCTATTTAGGTATTGGTTAAGTGTCAACTGTTGTCCAATCTCTGGAATGCTTTCTTTTTAGTACATGTAAAGAAAACGTCATGTGAAATGTAGAGGGATTTGGCCCAGGACACATGGTTAGGCTCTGACTTGAAGCAGAAACAATTGAGACAGCTTAAAGCATTATGGGTGTTTTCGGAATCATCAATAATTAGAAATTACAAGCTAAAATTAGTTTATTTCTTTCCAGGAGAGGTATATGAAGATGCATGATGACCACGTGATTCTACTGCAGTCTGAAAACTATGTGTAATTTTAAGGTAATGATCATTGATTTACAAAAAAAGTTAAATGTTTTCATGTGTTCTTTAACTGGAGGACTTTACATTTTTGTTCTCCCATCATCTAGCACACATTTGTTTTCTGAAAAACTCCTAATTTTGATCCTTTTTTAAAATTCATTAAGAGTTGTCCCTTTATTCTGGCTTGCCAGTACTTCACATGTTAAGCCAAACCCCATAATCAAGTAAAGAATCTTCACAATTCAAGCACTCATCATTTATCTATTTAAGCTTGCCCTTGCTTCATAGCTCCATCACATTAATCTTATGAAGCTCGTTTTGCTTAATTTTTAAAGCTTGCTCGTATTTAAAATTAAGCCATAATTTCTAATCTAACATTGTATGTCCTTTAAATTTTAATCCTGATCACATAAAGCTTGTGAAGTTCACTTTCTTCATGTATAACCATGCCCGTAGTTATTAAGGCTAAAGCTCCAAATCAGATAAACTTGCCATCTTTCAAGTTCTAAGCCACTCTCCATTCCTCACTAGTCATCCTATTTTTACATTAAAATTATTAGGCCATGAGCTACGCACACAAATATATATACATACATCATTTAGCTCATGGCGGACAAAAGAGTGATAGAAGCCCTCCACTGTGCAGAGTACAGTAAATAAATAGTACATTTGTGTTCTCATTAGAATGTCTAAAAATAAGTTAAAGAATTTATTTCTTATCAGAATACCACGAAATACAGATATTGCACTGCATTTTGGGAAAGTGGGATATGCAAATTAGCCCACAATGTATTTTCACTCTTTAATTCAAAAACCACATTTCCTTTTAGATAAATGCCCGCTGTATTACACCACTTTAAAGCAGAGCATAGGATGGATTATGCACAAGCTAGGTTAAAGATTGAAAATGCATTGTGGACTCATTTGCCCTTAAGGCCCTAAGGTGTACTGTATTTCTTATGAACCTTTACACCTTACATTCTTTGATATTAATCTCATAATGGTGCCCTTTTACCTCCTCTCCTACATATATCATGTTGACAACAAAATATAGCATTAGAGACATTTTCACTTATAATGTACTTTTAAATATCTTTTAAATGTCACTTTTTTACCCAAAAAAATGTTTTTGTATTTTTATTTGCTTGTTTAGATGCATCAAAGAAGTTCACAAGTAATAGATCATGATCTGCTGCTACAACAGCTGCAGCTAAACGTATTACAATATTTGCATTTAGGGGAATTTAGTAAAGAAAGATGCATCTGTTTCTTTTTCAATCCTTAACCTGCTACAACATCCATTTAATGATTTATTTAGGATGCAGAGCACCTCTAATATATACACAGAAAAAAATCAATATGTAAAAATTATAGAACATGGCCATCAATCTAGTTTATAAATAAACAATTTCAAAAAAAGAGTACCGGTACTTTAAAATTATATATATTGCTATTAAATCAACATTAGTAATACTTACATACCATAATCATCCATTGTATTTAATCTTAGGCTTTCTCTGTTTTACATTATGATTCTAATGATACTTAAAGTCTAATAAAATGCAGACCCTTTGCAAATGTCTGTAAATGTAACAGCTCATTCTGTTTATTGCATTGTTTGTCTGTGTGATGTCTTTGCATTCTTGAATGAAAGATGCATACTTCAGCATGTGTTATGTTTCCTGATAAGACATATTTTAACTAAATAATTCACAGCACTTAGATTCACATCCCAAATGTCTCTCACAGTAATGTTGTTCATTCAAGCATTAGGTCTGTCACAGTCTTATTTATTTGTGAGTGATATTCTCTTACACACAGCAGTGTTCATACCAGGTTCAGATGAAAAATGAAGACATAGGAATTATGGAGGATTTCCGATTTTCAAAGGGTCAACACATAAACTGTGTAGCTTGGCATGTCCACACACAAAAGCTTAAAGTAAAAATGTTACTCTCTGGGAACTGTGAGATTTCACACCATTACATATCTTAGAGTCATTTTTCTACTCTGTTAGTTTGTCATAAATTGTAATTATTGTTGTTGGTGCAAATAGCTTAAATACAGACTATTGAAATCATGGGTTTCCTGATAAATGGATAGAGCTTTTAGCTGATTGTTTTCATGTGTTCTCCCTACTGAATTCTTAAGAAATGATGGCACATAATGTGGTGTACTCTGTAACATTAGAACATACATAATCAACTTGATAATTAGAATAAAATGTACCATATTTTTCCGTGTATAAGACTATACTTTTTTCCTAAATTGCAAACGCCAAAATTGGGGGTCGTCTTATACACAGGGATCGTCTTATACACAGGGGTAACCAGTTGAGAGACCCTGCGCTTGCCGTAGCACAACTTCCGGTTCCTTGTCTTTGCAAACAAGCTTCCCACAACCACTAGCCTGTTAACTCCTAGACAGGGGTAGGGTTGTGGCATTATCGTGCTGGATGAACGGAACAGTCTGTGTGTCAATCCTAACATTAATATTTTGAGCACTAATTCTCAATATGTCTGAAAATAAAAAGCAATATTCTTCCAAATACAAATTAAGTCATCAAATATGCAAAAGAATATGGAAATAAATACAGTTTGGACCTCTTCCCACTGAGTGTGTTTTTTCATGTTACTCTACTACAGTTACAGGTGCAGGAACATTTAAAAATGTGTTCTTTCATGTTACTTTACTAAATACACAGGTACTTTGAGCATTTAAAAAAGGTGTCCTCTGTTTCATGTTTAAAATATTGATTTCTTAATTTGGGGTTTGGAAAAGTAGGGGTCGTCTTATACACAGGGGCGCCTTATACACAGAAAAATACGATATATAGTGTTTTACAGCATTTAAAGAATGGGAAGGGGAAAATGGAATGAGTTATGGCAAAGCTAAAAAAGTTTTTCTCAACAGCTGGTCTGGAATGTTCAGGGGACCTCTTCCTCAGAGAAAATGAATGAAGGGTGCTTTGAGAAAGAGGGCTGAGAAAGGTTGATAAAGGAGAGTGCTTGAGCCCATAAAAAGACACAGCAAAGGTTTCAGTTATTGCAGTAATAAAAATACTAATTTAATTACTAAATTGATGTAGATTAGAATAACAGTAAAACTTTAACAATTAAAGGGCTCTGTAACTTTATCAAATGTGCATGTTTTTTTTCTTCATCTAAAAAGTCTTAGAGGAGTGTCCTTCGTACTGTAGATTATATATGCTTAAAACATCCACATTTCTCTCTTTTTAAATTGTTAACATAAGTTGTTGAATTTAAACACAAATAATTTAGCATTGTTAATTAGGTATCATATAATTTTACTTTAAATAGTTAAAGTGTAAGTATCCATTATTCCCTATTTGTTTTGCTTTCTTATATTTTAGTTACCTTTCTCAATCTAGCTCAATATGCGTGTCAGAACCTTTGTGTTTTTATCTTTTTATGTGTGTTCTTTTCCTCCTCCTAGACCTCTTTGAAACTTACATTTTAATCTTTTTAATTATTCAAACATTGCCAAATGTTCAAATAACTGGCAACCAAATGATATCCTAGTGCACAGATTTTCCATATCTTTTATAAAATTGCATAAAAATTAAAACAAACTATTAATTATATTTATATGTGCACTTTTAATTTCCACAATAATTGGGAAATTTGCTATATCACTTTAAATAGTTCTCTGCAAAGGTTGAAAAACTCTAGGATACAGCTTTCTCACTCAGGATTTACCTCTTCAAGTCATATGTTATTGTATGGAGACACTTCTCATTTTGGACAGATCTATTCACTCTGTAACAAATTGTTTTTCTACCATATTACACAATGTATTATCCCAAGAGATTAATAGAGAGTATCTTGAAGAGAAGTGTTGCATAACTGAAAATGAAACATTAATTAAAATTACTTATAAAATAAATTACAGCTTTTTTGAAGGAAGAGCGATTATATAAATATGTTGTTATGTAAAAGTGAAATAATGTGCTTATTTTTTTTTTTTCTTTTATTGAGGGTTGTGATTTACAGGCCACAAAGTATACAAATAAAAAGGATCGATGGCACTAGTTTGAGTTTAGAGATAAATTCTGTCCGCCAAAGAAGGTTTTATCATCGTTGATGGGAAATAGAGCCATAGTATTACAGTATAAAAGTCACTTTTATACTGTAATACTATGGCTCTATTTCCCATCTATTTCGTACTTTTATTTTTTTGTACATATTAGCTATTTGGTCTTAATTCTTATATCTCCATGGTAACGGAATGGCTTAAATAACCTCCCGTTGTCCTTGTCGGTAACTCCTGATGAAATTGTTTAGAAACGTGCGTCGGGTTGCACGTTACGTGATGCCGTAACGCTGACCTATGACATCAGTACTGGGCGCATAGGCAGCGTTCGCGGAGCTAGGAGCTGTGACTCACGTTTTTGCATGGGCTTACAGCCCGATTAATAGACTTTACAAGTCCTCCTTCCTCTCTTCAGATTACAAGTATTTAAACTAGGAATACTATGCCTACTTGTTAATTTAGGAATGTGGATGCCCAGTCTTCTAAAATAAACGGCTCCTAAGCATTGGTTGTTTTAGGAGTGTTTCCATATAATTCAAAGGACCTTGTGCAATCACTATCAGTATTTATTGTTATTCAATTGGACTTTATTATTTAATACTGAGTACTTTGATATATCCACTTTTGGACATTCAATTTTGGATATATTCACTTCTTTGGATATTTTGTATTTTTATATCCATCATATTTATATTTATCATATTCATGATTATGTGATTCAGCATAATCATTATTTGCACGTAGCACTGTTCACTTTTTCATTTTTGTGCAATATTTATTATAGCAATTGCTTCCTAGTTGTTCACAGCACTCCGCACTTTATAGCTGGATCACATTTTCAGTGTTCTCTTAGGATCATTTATTTAATATATATAGTGGCATATTGAATTCTTTCCACTCCTAATCCAATTTCACGTGACATCAGAGTATCAAGATTTTAATTTTAAGTTTTAACCATATTACAATTAGGCCCCTGGGTGTCCACCATGTAAAAGGGTTCCTTTTTACTTTTTCTCCTTCTTCCTACTGTTATAAATGATATCCCTAATAGCACCCCATTGTACCCAGTTTCCTTTACACCTGAGCCACCTGTTACTTTGTTGTACTATTACCCATACATTTATCTTTATTATTATTATTTTAATATTATTATCCTTTATAATGCGCCAACATATTCCGTAGCACTATACAGGGGTTAAGTACAAGTCAAGAACAATTTCAAACAGTGCTTAGGATGGAGGGCCCTGTTATTGAGCTTTCAATCAGACATGCACAGTGCTTTCCGTAAAGCACCTATCGAGATTGAAAACTCGCAAACTTATATTCTAGTGGTTGTGGGTGGTGTACAGGAGAGTGATAGATTAATAGAGCATATAAAGGCTAAAGATGATAGCATTCTTTGAATAGATGCATTTTTAAAGAGATTTTGAAGGATTTGAGGCATGAGGATAAACTAGTGGTGCGTGGCAAGGAGTTCCAAATTATAGGGGCAGCACAAGAAATGTCTTGTAGGCAGAAATAAGAGAGAATTAGGTCATTAGCATATAGAAGAGCCTGCTAATGCTAATCTTTAGCCTGCTATTATTAAAATATTATTTGCGATTCTTATCAGGGTGTGTATGTGGGGGGGGGGGGTGGTGTTAGCTCATGAAAATATACTTTGAGCCCCATCATGGTATAAGATTCTGTTAGTATGTGTTCATACTGACCAAGTATTTCAGTGGAATAAAATGTATTCACTTGCCTGTTTCTGTGCTTGTAGGCAGCCATATATCTGTCAATGGTGTGAGAGCTAGAGAATTTAGCAAGGAGTTGATTTTGTGTGTGTGTATGTATATATGTTTGTATATATATATATATATATATATATATATATATATATATATATATATATATATATATATATATAATAATAATCTTCACTTGTTTTATTCTGTCCCTATTGCTAACTGTGGGAAAATTACTCCATTATCACAAACAATACAGGTCTTTGTTTTAGTAAAAATATTTTTAATGAACGATTTTCAAAAACAAAAAAGCTTCATTTTATCCCTGACTGCAAGCTATCGATCTGCAGTCTTCTCACTCCCGTGGCATTTCCATATATTTATTTGACATTGTCCTTTGCAAACAACCAAAGATTGCTCAGGTCAAAATTATTTTTCAGTTGCGGAGTTGGGACCAGACCTCCTTGGCATGGATACCTTTATCAGCATTCCTATAGATGTTCTTTTTAGGTAAAATTTATGATAAATGTGTGAAAACCAGTGTTATTTAGCACTTTCTTGTGGGAAGGGAGAATCCCTCTGTGCATGTTCAAGTGCCCTCTGTTTTATGCACACATAATCATTCTTCCTACAAATAATTAGAAAATTGTCAGCACCAGACTTGAAATAAAATACACATAATATGAAAATAATTATTGGAGAGGAAAGCCAAAGACAAAATATGTATTTCTTATTTAATTTAATTATTTTATTAAAACAATTTAAAAGCCCTCTATTTACCCTTAGAAATATAGCTTTTATATTTATATATTCAATATAGCTCGTTTTTAGTTGTTTGTCATTTTTGGTGATAGAAGTACAAAACAATTTTTATATATAATAAAACAATGAGGGAAAAATAGTGTATATGCAGCAAACCTTCCATTCATTTTTGTATTGTTCACGTTTCTGCAAAATAGGGAAAATGTCATCTGTTGTGGGAAGAAACAACAGATGATTTGAAATGTCTTCAACATTGTAAATGGATATTATTTTCCAATAATACTTTCAATACTTATTACTATTGTATTTTCAATTAATATACAGAATATAATTGTGTTTGTTTGCCAAAAACGATGACTTGATTTTTATCATATGTAGATGGAACATTCATTGAGACATCAATACATTCAATTCCTGAATGCTTGGCAGGCTGCTTAGATAATGTGAAACAATATAGCACTGGATGGGTTTCCATTGCAATAACAGCTTTCAAATGGTTTTTTGACATGGTTCCATATTGCCTGAGTGCGTAGGTGCATGTGCAGAATGGGAAAAAATCTGAATAGTGATCCACACACCACTATCGTATGGCGATACACAGATGTACAACAGTAAATAGATGTATTTTGTCAGATATCCAAGTGAATAACAAAAAAAGGTGACACTGCCAAAAACTATATAAAATGCTATGGAACAAATTGTAAGAAAACAAAATTGACTCCATAAAAGCTGGTTGTTGCAGATCTCTTGTAGTTTTTATTAAAGGCATATTTAAGTTTCATGGATTATGAGTGCATTTGAGCTTCTTTGCACCAGAATAAATATACTCTGCGTTGATAGATATATCTCATTGTATATTTACAAATAATAATAATGTACTTTTGTAGACATTTGCATTGACAAACACAACTCATGTTTTCTGTATCTCCTCTTATTGCTGGATATTTTGTTAAAATGGAAATACATATGTGTTTTTTATCTAGTTTGATTAGTTATATGGGAGAGACCTTGAGTACAAAAAAAGATCTCTAGTCCATTCTATTGAAAACTCTGCCACAGTGATTTAGAACAATGGCAATAATATTAAAAAGTATGATATACAAAATTATAATTGCCTCAGGCTACAACTGTTATTTGCCATGAACTACCTACTAAAAAGAAAATACTACAAATATATAACTTCAGTGGCTGTTTACAATAATGTCCTTCTATTAAACCGCAAAACAATCAGTGCTAGAAATTAAAAATAGGTTTCGAGTCCATAAGATAAAGTATTGAAAGGACTGAAGATCTTCTCTTGGAGATGTTCAGATCCATGATCAAGTCCCAAAGCAAATTTCTTGATTGATAAAATGGTTGTTCGGAGTGCAATCTTTTCAAATCTCAAAGACATGAAAGTATCACTGTAAGAGTATATACTTAATAACACATAAAAACTCATGTACACTTACAGACCAGACTGTGGAATAGAAGTCTCTGGATTTATGTATCTGTGTTGCTAGTATTTTGTATGAAGTGTTACGACCCAGAGTTGAGGGGCTACATACCACCCTACACAACCTGCCTTTAGCTTACAGGAATTCTTCTAGGTCGTGGATTGTGGGGTTCATCTTGCAGCACCTAGCCTGTCTAGTAAGTCTAGGAACAGTCCTTATGAGACAGAAACACAGGAAAGCAATAATTTTTATTAGGAATAAAAGTTAAAGGAGTAAATCAAGCCCTATGTGGCTTAATAATGTTTAAAGATCAATATACAGAGTAAAAAAATAGGCATTTAAATTATACAAACAAGAGGCGTCAGAGACTGCTTTACGTGAGTACAAGGAAATCAACTAGGCTTGCAAAAGGGCTATTGGACTGGCTAAAATAGAAAATGGAAAGTTGCAAAAGAGAGTAAGACTAACCCTAAAATATTTTATAAATATATTAATGGGAATAAGGCCTGGAAGGAAGCTATAGGAGCATTACAATGTGACTCCGGCCATCTGATAATTGGTGATCAGAAAAAGGCAGATGAACAAAGTAGGTTATTTTCTTTGGTATACACAAGGGTACCAGTCGTGGGGACACCACAACATAATGGGGCTACACTACTTTAACCAAATAATTGATTAACACAGGAAGAAATCCAGAAAAGGTTGGAAAAAATAAATGTTAATAAAGCCCCAGGTCCTGATGGAATACATCCAAGGGTACTGAGGGAACTGGGTTCTGTAATAGCCAAACCATTAGATTTAATTTTTCAAGATTCATTCAACAGAGGGTTGCTACCAGATGACTGGAGAAAAGGGAGGATGAGGGGTTGAGGATGAGGGGTTGAGGATGGGGGGTTGAGGATGGGGGGTTGAGGATGGGGGGTTGAAGATGGGGGGTTGAAGATGGGGGGTTGAAGATGGGGGGTTGAAGATGGGGGGTTGAAGATGGGGGGTTGAAGATGGGGGGTTGAAGATGGGGGGTTGAAGATGAGGAGGGAGGTTGAGAAGGGGGGTTGGGGATGAGGAGGGAGGTTGAGGTTGAGGAGGGGGTTGAGGATAAGGAGGGAGGTTGAGGATGAGGAGGTAGGTTGAGGAGGGGGGTTGGGGATGAGGAGGGAGGTTGAGGTTGAGGAGGGGGTTGAGGATGAGG
The DNA here is from genome assembly GCA_027410445.1 of Discoglossus pictus. Classification (NCBI taxonomy): domain Eukaryota; kingdom Metazoa; phylum Chordata; class Amphibia; order Anura; family Alytidae; genus Discoglossus; species Discoglossus pictus. Next base: position 162,580,188 of record CM050170.1, read on the forward strand.
AGGGGGTTGAGGATGAGGAGGGAGGTTGAGAATGAGGAGGGAGGTTGAGGGTGAGGAGGGAGGTTGAGGGTGAGGAGGGAGGTTGAGGGTGAGGAGGGAGGTTGAGGGTGAGGAGGGAGGTTGAGGGTGAGGAGGGAGGTTGAGGGTGAGGAGGGAGGTTGAGGAGGGAGGTTGAGGGTGAGGAGGGAGGTTGAGGAGGGAGGTTGAGGGTGAGGAGGGAGGTTGAGGAGGGAGGTTGAGGGTGAGGAGGGAGGTTGAGGGTGAGGAGGGAGGTTGAGGGTGAGGAGGGAGGGTGAGGAGGGAGGTTGAGGGTGAGGAGGGAGGTTGAGGGTGAGGAGGGAGGTTGAGGGTGGAGGTTGAGGGTGAGGAGGGAGGTTGAGGGTGGAGGTTGAGGGTGAGGAGGGGGGTCGAGGGTGAGGAGGGGGGTCGAGGGTGAGGAGGGGGGTCGAGGGGGGTCGAGGATGGGGGGGTTGAGGTTGAGGAGGGGGTTGAAATGATGTTGAGGAGGGAGGTTGAGGAGGGGGTTGAGGATGAGAAGGGAGGTTGAGGATGAGAGGGGGTTGAGGTTGAGGAGGGAGGTTGAGGATGAGAGGGGGTTGAGGTTGAGGAGGGAGGATGAGGAGGGGGGGTTGAGGATGAGGATGGAGGATGAGGGGGTTGAGGTTGAGGAGGGAGATTGAGGGTGAGGAGGGAGGTTGAGGTTGAGGAGGGAGGTTGAGGATGAGGAGGGAGGTTGAGGATGAGGAGGGAGGTTGAGGATGAGGCGGGGGGTTGAGGATGAGGCGGGGGGTTGAGGATGAGGCGGGGGGTTGAGGATGAAGCGGGGGTTTGAGGAGGGAGGATGAGGATGGGGGGTTTGAGGAGGGAGGATGAGGATGGGGGGTTTGAGGAGGGAGGATGAGGATGGGGGGTTTGAGGAGGGAGGATGAGGATGGGGTGTTTGAGGAGGGAGGATGAGGATGTGGGGTTTGAGGAGGGAGGATGAGGATGTGGGGTTTGAGGAGGGAGGATGAGGATGGGGGGGGTTGAGGTGGAGGAGGGAGGTTGAGGTGGAGGAGGGGGGGTTGAGATGGGGGTGTTGAGGATGAGGAGGGAGGTTGAGGATGAGGAGGGAGGTTGAGGATGAGGAGGGAGGTTGAGGATGAGGAGGGAGGTTGAGGATGAGGAGGGAGGTTGAGGATGAGGAGGGAGGTTGAGGATGAGGAGGGAGGTTGAGAATGAGGAGGGGGGTTGAGGAGGGTGATAAGGGAGGGGGAAGAGACACAGGGAAGGGAGAGGGGAGAAGAGACACAGGAGAGAGGGGGGGGGGGCACAGAGGGCACAAGAGGGACACAGGGGGCAGCACATTTCCCACCCTCGGCTTATACTCGAGTCACTCATTTTACCCAGTATTTTGTGGTACAATAGGTGCCTCGGCTTATACTCTGGTCGGCTTATACTCAAGTATATACGGTAATTAAACTAGATAATGATATACTTTCCCTCCAAAGGGATTTACATAAATTGGAGGAATGGGCATCTAAATGGCAGATAAGATTTAATATGAATAAATGTAAAGTTATGCATCTAGGTAGGAAAAATAGCCATGCAATTTATAATCTTTTTATAAAATCAGTTTATAAATATAGGGGTATCAGATATTGAAAGGGATTTTTGAGTACTTGTGGACAACCACCTTGGTAACAGTGCTCAATGCCAAGCAGCAGCTGCAAAGGCAAATAAAATATTAGCATGTGTTAAGAAGGGTATAGAAGCCAGGGAAGCAAATATAATTCTGCCACTTTACAAATCCCTAGTATGCCCTCATTTGGAATATGGAGTCCAATTTTGGGCACCACTTCAAAAAAAGGACATTTAAAGCTGGAAAGGTACAGGGAATGGCAAGAAAACTAATAAGGCGAATGGAGGGACTAAGTTATGAAGAAAGACTAACCAAATTAAATGTATTTTCTCTAGAAAAAAGGCGTCTAAGAGGGGATATGACTGCCTCATATAAATACATCCAGAGTCAGTCTGAAGCTTTGTCAGGGGAGCTTTTTGTGCCAAGAGGTTTTCAACTAACAAGAGGACAACCTTTTGAGGTTAGAAGTAAAAAGATTTGGGGGAGGCGGAGCTAACACTCAAGGGCTGCATGAGCTCTGCTGAAAAAACATATAAGATCATATATAAATTGACTTATCTATCACCAAATTGATATATATGACCAGGATTGTGCACAGGAGGACCAAGCTGGTTTTAAAAATCAAGTTTTGAAACTTTTTCTTCTGAGATTTGCTGCTGAACCAGAACAAAGGAGACTCTGATAAACACCATCCATACTTAAGGTTGGTAAACACCAAAATTGCTTGTCTGGATCACACCTATACAGTTCTAATCTAGATGCCTTACACTATTGGAGATCTTTTCTGTGTAAGGTTTGTAGATATAGAATAGAATCTGTATTATACTCACAATAAACTGTATAATTGTGAATTATGTAAATCAAAAAAAGACTAAGCAGCTTATATCTCATATAATACGGATATAACCTATGCCGTTTATGTGGGAGACAGTGAAAAATCAATGCAGACTATTTCTGCTTCATAAGGTCCCAGATTATCACCCTCTGATCAGACCTTCCAATCCAGGGGCCCCATACACCTCCCACACCTCCAATTCTAGAGTGAAGGCTAAGGGTTTGGAGTCAAAGTCTGCCCACACTCATATTGACAAAGTATAACAAAGGCAAGAAACAAAAGCTAACATGCTTGCACAAATACCCTCTAATCTGGGGATGCTAAGAGCTAAAGTGATAAACCACCTAACACTTTCAACCCAAGTGCCTGCACAGTGTTAAAGGCCAAGAAGCAGGGTACAGAGAGCTGTTACACAACAAGCCAGCCCCCCAGGGGTTAAAGGAAAGCTCTAATCTATTGTATCTGGTGATTTACAGTATTCCAGGACTATAAGCCCAAAAGAAAATCCATTGTGATTTGTTATCTCTACAATACATTCTTGCCAGAACTGTCTTTTATCAAACATAGTGGCTGGAAGACTTGCTCTGGGGTGGACGGCACAACCTAGGGTTTTGGACAAAATGTTTTGGACAAAGGTCTGAACATAACAACTTGATAGAAATAGCTCACTTAATTTGTCTGCACAGCTCCATCTAGTGGGCAAATTTCAGGCCTGCAAATTCAGACCTGCAACAATAAATCTACACCACACTGCCATCTGGTGGGCCTACAAATTATTTACAGCTCTATACAACATTGAGAGCTATAAGGCCTTCCAGTTAACCACTCCCTGCACCCCTCATCATTACCTGCTCCTCTCAGCTATCTCATGGGACAAGACTTTTTTCTCCCCACGCTTTCTCACCAGTCAAGTCTTCCTATCATAATGCCTGAATAGCACTATAAGTGTACCTGAAGGCCCTGGGCCCAATGACTTGATATGACCAGACTGGAGACCTCTTGGACATGAACCTTATCTAACGACTAAAAATTAGTATCTATACCTGAGGGCACCCGGCCTACTGGTGTGTTATGACTGGGACGGGGGCTAAGCGGATTTAACCCCTACTTGTTAACAGAAAGAAAGGCTATCCCTGTGACTCCCGATTGTCAGCCTAGACAGTGTCCTCTCACATTTTCGTGCCTCAGCTTCACCCGCTAAAAACACTATCTTCCTATCCATCATGGGGAAATCTAGCAAGAAAACCCAGCAATCTAGAGGAATTAAAGATCACTTTCCAACACAAGCCCCTCCACCGGCTCCATCTCCGCAGCAAGATCCCACTTCTTCAGACAGCTCGGACATCGAGGATACCCCGGATTGCCCTCCACATGTGGACTTGACAGATGCGACAGTGGCAAAAATAGATGCTCTCTTACAAGCTCGCCTATCCACGGTGGTCAGGGAAATCAAGCAGGACATCCAAGACTTGGGTCAACGCACCAACCACCTGGAAAACCTAACAGATCAAATCATTGAGTCACAATCTTCTGATAGGCAGGTGATTGACCAACACTCACTTCAAATTTCCACCCTTGAAGCCAAGCTAGAAGATCTGGAGAACCGCTAGAGACGAATCAATGTTCGCTTCCGCAGCATTCCTGAAGAGGTAACTAATCTTCTGCCGTACCTGCAAACAACTATTCAGTCCATCTTACCGATGCCTCCAGAGTCCGCTTGGGAAATTGAGAGAGCTCATAGAGCCTTGGGAGGTCCCCCGAACTCTGATCAACCAAAGGATGTTTTGGTCCGCTTTCTCCGCCAGAATGCAAGAGACCTTCTTCTACAGGAAGCCAGAAAGTCCCCCGCCATTGTGGGTCCAGACAGCTCCACTCTGCAGATTTATGCGTATCTAGCACCATCTATGCTCTGGAAACGTAAACCCATGAAGCCCACAATTGCAGTCCTCATTCACAACAAAATTAAATTATAGATGGGGCTTCCCATTCAGCCTCTCCTTTCAAGTGGGCTCATCCGCTTCTACAGCTTTCTCACTGGAAGAATGTATGGCTTTCCAGGCTCAACTCAATATAGTCCCGGATTCTGGACTGTCGGAACATCTAAACCCTCTGGACCCAGCTCAGTGGAACCTGCAAAAATGCCACCTTCTCAACGCCTGACTACGCAATGGGCGACAGCCTCGAAACCTAAGCGACCCAGGAGGCCTTCCCGAATAGAGGTCACACAAAACGTCTCTACGCTTCTTTCGAAACCCTCGCTGGACATTCCTAGTAATCTGGTTGTGCGTTCCTCACCCACGAAAGTCAAATTTCGGATCGCTTTCCCTGATATTAGTCAATTACTATTTAGGACTTGCAATCCGGAGTCATTACTCTAGGCTTGCACTTCCCAGTAGGATATGCTGAACTCCTACATGCTTTCCAAGGCTACTTTGTAACTTTAGATTACTTGGTTCTCTTACCCACACCAAGTCGACTTTCCACTGCACCAGGTTTGGTATGCCCCCTATGTTTATTGTCCCTGGGAGTCAGATCTTCAACTGTATCCACTATATGCCTGAGAAAGGGCTTTAACCCCCTTCCCATTCTCCTGTTCAAGGCAACATCAAGCCCATTTGGATCTTTCCATATAATTTAGACCTGTGGTGGATCCACTAACCTTCCCAGAAAGGCCCCCGCCGTAGTCTCCACTCACCCCTAACCCTCCACCCCCGGCAGTGGGCTGGCCTAAACCGGGGTCTCTCCGGCCCCTCAATTTTAAATCTAATCTTAGACTCAAAAACCCTCCTACCCGGCAGTTTGTAACTACTGGCCGGTCCCCTTCAGGTCCGTTAATTTAACCTTAATACACGCTTGGACCTATACTTTGCCCCACCTCACTAGTAGGGATTCCAAGGTTGGGGAGACCCCCCCCCCCCCCTTGCCCTCAGCACTTTGTGTGCCTTAAGTTATTTAGTGAGGATTTACCTCCACTATACTGTTGATGTTTTTTATATTGTTTGATAAGATATTGAGAAAATATCCCAAAAATCAACGTTTTAAACTGTTCTTTTTGTCTCTTCTCCCCTGCATCCTGGGCTGTCTGTCTCCGGTCCTTAGGTCCTCCTCTGCCTCTGGTCCTCGGCGCTATGAGCTTAGCGGCGGTCTCAACATCTTCCTGAGCATTCATTACTCCCACAGGTACAATGACTGACACTTTGTCTTTCGCCTTTCTCACTCACTATGTTAAAGGGTTTAATTCCCCATTTAAAAGGCGTAAATCGTTTATCTCATATAAATCCCTTCGACCCTCAGTAATATTTATGCAGGAAACTTATTTTGCTAAAGGAAAAAAACCCTCTTACTTACACAAATCATACCCCTACTTCATAATTTCAACTTGACCCACTAGGAAGGCAGGCTTGGCTATACTACTCCATAAAGACTTCCCTTTCACTGTGGAGAGTAAAAAAATGGACCCAGAGGGCAACTACATTTTACTAACAGGATCCATTCTGAATACTAGGATCTCTCTTATAGCTCTGTACTCCCCCACTACCACCCCCCATAATACTCTCATTAAACTCCTTGCTCATCTCAAATCAATAGATACAGGCAAAATCATTCTCGGGGGGGGGGGGATGGGGGGATATCAACTTAGCTCTAGACCCTAGCATGGATAGGTCCTCTAAGTCCCAGGGAGATAAATTCTCCCAAAAAACTTAAGGACATCCAGAGACTGCTCGAGGAGCTTCATCTGCTGGATAGTTGGAGACTGAAACATCAGGGAGAAATGAAGTACACGTTTTACTCCCCAGTGCACAGTGAATAGATACATTGCTAATGGATTCATCTTTGTCTGATGGCTTAGTTGCCTCCGAAAAACGCCCTGTCCTGGTTCGACCACTCTGTGGTCCACATGTCCCTTGATTTTGCCACTGTATAGAAACCCCCATATACATGGAAGCTTAATGTTATGCTCCTCTCCAATCAAACCTTTCAGGACCAGGTAGCATCGGACCTCAGCCAATACTTCTTAAATAACCTGACCCCAGGTGCGGATATTGGTGTGGGTTTGGGCAGCACATAAAGCTGTTATTAGGGGCTCTTGCATTAAACTATCTGCTGCACACAAGAGACAAAAAAGAAAAAGGGAAGTTGAGATCAGAGTGTCACTTTTAGCTTTAGAAAAATCTAACCAAACCAATCCCTCAACCCAACGCCGTAAACAAATAGACCTATTACGAGCAGAATTGGATTGAAAACTTTCAGAGCAAACTGATAAAGCATTGAGATGGACGGGCTATAAATTTTGCACAAAAGCTAACAAACCGGATTCTCTACTTGCTAGAAAATTAAAAGGGAAGTTAGCCCACTCCAAAATTTTCAAGACCAAAAGCCCCTCTGGGAACATCACTTATAGCCCAAATGAGATTAAAGAAACCTTTACTACCTTTTTTCAAAAGCTCTATTCATCCACACAGAAGCAACATACTAATCAAATCTCCACCTTTCTTGAGTCCTACGATCTTCTACATATATCGGCTCAAGAGAGAGATGGTCTGAACTCTTTAATTACGGTTGAGGAAGTTTTGGAGACAATTAAAAAACTGAAATTAGGTAAACTCCCAGGTCCGGGTGAATTTTCTAACTTGTACTACAAAAAATTCGCAGAAATTTTGGCTCCCCAATTGGTGACCTTATTTAATGCAATCTTAGACGGTCACAACATTCCACCTGAATTGAACAAAGCGGACATGGTCTTCTTTCCAAAGGAGGGCCGATACCCTTTGGAGGTTAAAAATTACAGGCCTATATCACTACTAAATGGGGATGTCAAATTACTTGCTAAATTGATGGCCTATAGAATTTAAAAATTAAAAATTACAAACTACAATGCCAAGTCTTTAAATTTATATGGCAGAATAAATCACATTGTATCTTTAAATCAACTAGGTTCATCCATAAATCAAATGGAGGTCTCTCCTGCCTCAATTTGAAATTATATTTTAAAGCGGCACAATTGGCCTTTGTTCCAATTGCGCACTCCCCCACTCACCAACCTCTTTGGATATTTATTGAGAACTTTATGATGGCCCCATATACGTGGGATTCCATTCCATGGATCCCAAACCCACTGACTTGCTTGGGTAAATTGGACAGTCCGTATATATAGCATTCCTTAAATGTTTGGTCATGGGCTGTCTGCAAATTTCAGCTGATCCCGAAGTACCCCACTCCTACTCCCTTAATACCCAATCCCAGATTTCCGCATACTCTCCCTGCAACCTCTTTATTATGGTGGAAATCCCATAATCTACTGACGGTGAATTCCTGGTATCGAGATAATACTACCTTAACATACACTCAACTAAAAGAAGAATTCAATATCCCCATTCAGGAACATTATACATTTTGTAGATTTAAATACTTTCTCTCCACGTTGGAAAATACACTAGGTAAGCCGACTTCAAATTGGTTTACTAGGTTATGCCTTTCTGTTCCTCTTACAAAAGGTATTGTGGGTATTCTATATGATACTTTTAACTCCCCTCCCACCACCCCCTCCCAAAATATATGCAAAGATGGGAAGAAGACTTAAATGGCAAGTGGGATATGGGGACTTGGAAGAACTCTTGGCGAACCCTTACCAGGGGATCTTAATATCCCCTGGTAAGGGGATATTAAGGGGATATTCTGGAGACCTCTATTAAGGTTCTTCATAGAATATATATCCTCCTAGTCAAACTATTTAGATGGAAACGCTCCCCTAATCCTAATTGCTTTAGAGCTTGTCAGATTCCTGGGACCTTTTTCCACACTTGGTGGTCATGTCCCCTGGTTCAGTCTCTTTGGACCAAGGTTTTCCACTTAGCCTCAACCTTATGTGGCACGCCTGTTACAGCAAAGGCAGACATAGGCCTGCTAGGGCACTCTGTCCCCTCACTATCAAAATATCAAAATAGACTCCTTCAGTACTTAATGCTAGCAACAAAGAGTCATATAGCCAGGCAATGGAAATCTCCCACTTTACAATCAGTCATTAATAAGATGAATTACATTGCTATAAATGAAAGGCTAACCCATTTACAGGAGGACCGTATGCCTATTTTTCTCCAGATATGGAATCCCTGGATTCATTCTCCCTATAGCCCCCCTATCACGTGAAGTCTTCTTAATTAACATTGTGCTATATTTTTCTAATTGGAGCTGCGGACCGGGGACTGGAGGAGGTGGGACGGGCGGTGGATCTTAGCTGGTAACCAACAGGACTTATACTTCAATACCCTTGAGGCAAAAATTTGTTTTCGAATTTCAAGTTCATGTGTAGTCAACAATGCTTTTTATTTTTCTCTTTTATTATACTGTTTTAGCTCAATTAGAGTTATATTGTGTCTATACAACATAGTTTGTTTTTTGTTTTTCTGTTCGTTTCTTACTTAGGCTCTGGATGTTTGCTCTGCTAGACCGAGCCTACCAAACTGTTTTATTTTAGGTAAACTTTTTCCTTAGAAAATTGGAAAAACTTAGGTAACCTGGCTTCCCTTAGACCAGTGATGGCGAACCTTTTTGAGCCCGAGTGCCCAAACCGCAATACATGCCAACTTTTTTTTCCTCTAAGTGCCAACACGGCAATTAAACCTGAATACTGAGGTTTAAGTTTAGAAAAAACAACTCGTATAGTTGTCCGAACTCATTAACATCTTTTGTTTTAAAAGAAGAACATAACAACAGAGAGTTCAATGATACAAACTTTTTTCTTACACCTTGTCTCTTACACCCTTCTCTCTCTCCCATTCTCCCTTGTCTCTCCCCTGCCCCTTGTATCTCCCCTTCCCCCTTGTCTCTTCCCCCATTTTTCCCTCTCCCCCCACCCTCCTCTCTCGCCTCTTGTCTCTCCCCTCCCCCTTGTCTCTCCCTCCAGCCTTGTCTCTTCCTTTCTCCCTTGTCTCTCCCCCCTTGGATCATACACCCTTCTCTCTCCCCTCCCCTTGTCTCTCCCCTTCCTCCTTGTCTCCCACCACCCCTGTATCTCCCCTTCTCCCTTGTCTCTTCCCTCCATCCTTCTCTCTCTCCCACTCTTATTTCTCCTCTCTTGTACCGCTCACAATTGTCTCTGTTTTCTCCCTTGCCTCTAACCCCCCTTGTCTCTTTCCTTCCCTGTGTCTCTCCCTCCTCCTTTCTTTCCATTCTCTACCTCTCCCTTTTGCCTCTCCCCTCTCTCTCACTCCTCCCTTCTCTCACTCTCCCTTCTCTACCTCTCCCTTTTGCATCTCCCTCTTCCTTTCTCTCTCCTCTCCCTTCCTCTCATGTGCCTCTACCTTCTCTCCCATCTCACTCTCTTATTTCTCCCTTTCCCTTCTGCCTCTCCCTATTTTCTTTCTCTCCATCCTCCCTTCTCTCTGCTCTCCTTTCTTCCTCCCTCCCTCTTCTCTCCCTCTCTCTCCGCTTATCTCTCCCCCACCCTTGTATCTCCCTCACTCTTGTCTCTACCCCCCACCCTTGTCTCTCCTTGTACTTCACTATTGTCTCTCCCACCATTCACTCTCTCTCCCCCTTGTATCTCCCCTCCTCATTGTCTCCCCCCTTGTCTCTCCCCTTGTGTCTCCCATTGCCCTTGTCTCTCCCCCTGGTCTCTCCCACCCTGCTCTCTCTACCCCCTTTGTTACACCCAACCTTGTCTCTCCCATTCTCCCTTGTCTCCCACACCCTTCTATCTCTCCCCCACACTTCTCTTTCCCATTCTCCACTGTCTTCCCCCTTCTCTCTCCCCTTCTCCCTTGTCTCCCCCACCCTTCTCTTTCCCCTCTTGTCTCTCCACTTCCCCTTGTCTCCCCCTTCTCCATTGTCTCTACCCTTCTCCCTTATCTGTCCAACTCCCCATTGGCTCCCTACACCATTGTCTCTCCCTCCACTCTTGTCTCTCCTCTTCTCTCTCCCCCTCTCCCTTGTCTCTCCCCTGCCCCATATCTCTTACCTTCCCCTTGCCTCCCCCCACCCTTGTCTCTCCCCTTCTCCTTTGTCTCCATGCCGCGCGCGCGTTGCGGATCTCGAGGAGAGCGCGTGCACGGCGGCAGCACACGGACACTGTCAACGTCTGTTCGCCTGTGCCGCGCGCGCACGCTAGCACAGCCCTCCTTTTTTCAGTGACGGGAGAGCGCTCAGGCGCCGTGCTCGCACACGATGAGCAGGCCCAGCATGCTGCCGGCGACCTATGGCCGCGTGCCCACAGAAGGGGCACGGCGTGCCACCTGTGGCACGCGTGCCATAGGTTCGCCACCACTGCCTTAGACCTTCCCACAAGTGGGGATAGTTCTTTTTGGTTAACTTGATTTCGACTATTATATGGTATCTTCTTATGGTGTAATGTAATGTTAACCTTTTCTTCTTTCTTTTTCCCCTTAATTGGGAATGACTGTATGTTAATAATGTCAAACTGCTACTTGGCTTTTATGTTATCCTCCGGTTTATTTGGTTACCTAATAAAAACCTTTGAAAAAAAAAAAGAAGTGAAAAGATTCCACCTTACAGAATCTGGAATTTTCTACCAAAGGAGGTGATGACAGCGGATTCGATAGATAACTTTAAAAGGGGACTGGATTTATTTTTAATTAAAAAGGGCATTCAGGGTTATCCTGGATAATTAGAGAATATTGATCCAGGGAGGAATATGGTCACCAGTATCTGTGGTCAGGAAGGAATTATTATTTTTTCCCTTTTAATGTTTTTTTTGGTTTGCCTTCCTCTTGATCAATTAATAAATAACTAATCTGCATATTGCAGATCAGAGGAGATCTTAAAAGGTGGAACTTGATGGACTGAAATTCGTTTTTCTACCTCCATTACTATGTAACTTCCCCCAGTGGTTAGGAACAGGGTTGTAGGCAGAGTCCACAAAAAACATTTCAATGGTTAAAATGATTATATTCCCCCAGAATGAAACACATACCTCAATTTATGTAAGTTAAGTTCAAAGGAAAGGAAGGTAAGCATCTGATTAACGCTCAAGTGCAATTAAAAATCTTGCCATGACATTAAGTGACCAGGTGGGAAGATTGTGATTGGTCCATGTATGCTATAAATACTGGATTGTGGTTAAATAGATGGTTGTAAGTTGGAACTTACATAAATTGAGGTACGTGTTTCATTATGGGGGAATATAATAATTTTAACCATTGAAATTATTTTTGTGGACTTCCTGCAACCATGCTCCTAACCACTGGGGGAAGTTACATAGTAATTGAGGTTAGAAAAAGACTTTCAGTCCATCAAGTTCAACCTTTTAAGATCTCCTCTGTTCTGCAATATGCAGAATAGTTGTTAATTGATCCAGAGGAAGGCAAACAGAAAAAAACAAACAAGTGAAACTTAGCCAATCATCTCAAAGGAGAAAAAAAATTGTCCTGACTGCAGATACTGGCGATCGGATTTCTCCCTGGATCAATACTATCTCTAATTATCCAGGATAACCCTGAATGTCCTTTTTTATAAAAAATATCAGTCCCCTTTTAAAGGCTCTCAAATCAGACGACTGCCAGAACTGCAAAAAGCAGAAAAAAGATTTACAAGTGTGAAATTAAAGTGACACTATAGCACAAAAAGCACTACAAAATGATGAAATGTTAACATTATTTGACACCTAACAATCAGAAATCAACATCTGTATAATTAAAAAAATATGTTGTGTGTTACCCTGGATTTTGTATCCTAAAACATTCTGAATACGAACATAACTCAGTACTCAATGGGTTAATACACATCACAAAACCTTGTTGCCTAACAAATGCTCTGATACATTGTCTAAATATATCCTATTTTAACAAAAAATATACACGTTTATTTATTGAAGCCATAAATACAATTGTCACATCTTTTTAATACCAAAATATATTATTAAATATAAAAAAAAACTATATATATGTGTGTGTGTGTGTGTGTGTATGTATGTGTATATATATATATATATATATATATATATATATATATATATATATATATATATATATATATATATATATATATATATAATGTTTCTAACTAATGTTTCCTTGCCGCAGCAGTTACGGCATGACATTCTCATTTTCTGTTGGCTTGTCTCATTTCCTAAAGCCCAGTCTCACCTGTAAAGACTGATTTGGTTACTGCCTACCCAGAAATCTCTGTGGCTAAAGAGCAGGATTTATGGCTTTGGGCTGAGTCCCCTAATCCTTGATTTACATGGAGTTTGGAACTATTAATCAGTTGTTGATAACATATTTACATGTGTTATGAGGACAAAAATAAAACTGTCAGGAACAAAAATAGGTAGAAAACTACTACTATATAGTCATGGTTCATCTGTATATCTTCTTTCAATATAAAAACATGTTTTTAACAAAGCTATTTAGTTTAACATTAATCAAAGTCAGGGCTTAATTTTTTGCTCTAAAAGTATTTTGCACTTTTGAATATTTTCTTATCTTTTTCCAAATTATGTTTTTGAGTACCAAGTTTGACCATTTTTACTCACATCTAGTATAGTTTATTTGATGTGCCTTCTAGCATATGGGATAAGTATTAATACTGTTAGGGAATTCAAGTACACAATTATGGTACAACTGTTTAGATATATAAGATGGCACAATATTAAATATTCTTTGAAGTTCAAAGGTACAGAAAACAATTTTTAAAATCTTTTTTTTTTCATCAACATTTAAAGCAATAGAGGGATAATTTTTCATATTTCTTCATGAGATGCCAAATCTCCTTTACAATGGGAATCCTATGTTAGCCAGAAGTACAAATTTGAAGTAAATAGACTTTTTTTATTTTTAGAAAATGATTCCTCTTGTTTTATTTGCTTATGATGCATGTAGATTAAAAATGTGTTTTATGGTGTCCCTTTAACCACAGAAAGAGTTTCCAGACTAGGTGGGCCAAGTGTTTTCTATCTGCAGTCAGTTCCTAGATTTCTATCTTACTCTACATAATCTGTGCATGCAACTTTTTTGGCACTGTTCATAACATTACTGAAAAGTTCAGCAGCCCAGAAAACCTCAATGGCTGCCAGGACTCAGGTCAATTTACACACAATACAATCATACACAAAGCACCGTTATTAACCCAACAGGTTCAGCTGCCATATTTTAACATCTGGGGCTATAGCATATTATTACCAAATCACTGTTTCCAAACATGAGCCATCCCAGATGTTTAGGAAAGATGGCACTTTTTTCAGCTTTAACATATTTTACAGATTAAAATACAACTGGTTTATTTGTCTCACAGTTCAGAAAGAGGTCATGCAAAATCGCACCATTGACTAACTGTGGGGAAATACATTTTGAGATATAAAATTATCATGTTTTCTAGTCAGTAATAAGAAGTGCAGTTTGTCACTGGTTAGCACTTTATTGTGGATAATGAGGTTGTTTAATATATCGTTCTTACAATTGAACAATACAGCATTTCATCTAATTTTATAAATATATACTCAAATAAAAAATATACTGGGCATCTGTAAATATGATCATATTTTTTATCCCAAAGGTATGCATTAAAGGGTAGGGTATTAAGACTTTAGTAAATCAAAAGCAACACATTATTGAAGAAGAGAAAAAAAATAATAGTGAAAAGATACTTGTAAGCTACCCAAAAATTAGATTAACTCTTCTCCTGTATGCCCATATATCCCTACTCCCTGCTCCCACTATATTGCTGAGGAAACAAAAAGATGGTAGTGCATACTAATCCGCTGTCTAGGCCAGCAAGCTGGACTTTAAAGGTCATAGAAATAGAGGATCAAAAAGGGCAATTTTTTAGGCCAGTGTTTCTCAACCTTTTTTTGTCTGGGAACCGGCTGGTCAACTTCCAGTGCTCATGCGTACCGGCTAGGCACCATTCAGAGCTCCTTGGGACCGGCTATGACATCCATACCAGGTTTAATAGGGTGACTTACTGAATTATAATCTAGTTTTAAACTCATTTTATGAGAGTACTGTTTAACTACTTATAAGTTCCTCTACAATCTACCTATAATTGTGACTAATGAACATCTCTGTGTATAAAATGTTAAGTTCTCATCACCCTGAGGATTTTCTGTTGAGAATCACTGTTTTTGGCCACTCTACCTAAAAAGATTTAATTAATACTTAGGAGGATCTCCCAAACCTTCCACTCCATTTGTGTCAATGATACAGATTTAGATGGAGAGCTCCGCCCATGATAGTGTGTTAGCGTTGTGTCCTGAGCGCGCCTGAAGCTCTGCCAACCAGTTAGTTTGGGGAGGCATGCCACAAGGACACCGGGAACATGATCTGATGGTGGTTCCATTGATGGGAGATCCCCTGCTCCAAAGAGGCCTACTCCAAGAGCCCCCGAAAGGAAAGCCGTTGAACGGAGGGTAGGAAGGTTAGGAAGCAGACGGAGGGAGCAGCACTGCTCAGTTATACAGTGCAGTGCCTAGCGGATACTGCTGGAACATCTCTTATTTACCTCCTATCCTGTGAACAGCTACAGTGGTCAGTGTTGGATCCTCTATTTACCCTGCAAATATCCATAGAGCTGCTGACTGAGAAAAGGATTTGCCCTCCCTCTAAGGCAGGGGTGTCAAACTCGGTCCTGGAGGGCCACACCCAGGCCTGGATTTGAGGATTTCCTTTCTGTGTACAGGGGAGTCAGTCAGGATGACTGCAGAAGCAATAGTCTCACCTGCTTGTAGCAAGGATATTCACAAATCCAGGCCTGGGTGTGGCCCTCCACGACCGAGTTTGTCACCCCTGCTCTAAGGCTTTCAATGCAAAGGTTTGGAGATTGAAGTTGGGGAGGAAAATATATTTGATATCGGAATGAAACAGTAGGGGGTTCATAGACCTGTCTCCCTATAAGGTTATCTTGGAAGGTATTATCCTTATCAGTGAACCTTAGGTATTACTAAGCAACAAAAAGTTATATTAAGTAACCCTGGCAGTTCCTTCTCCAGCATTGATGTACTAAACCTTGGTTTCAAGGTCAGAGACCTAATGCATCAAGGGACTGTGAGAGAGTACTGACGTGCAAGGAGAAAGTACAACTGAGACTTTGTTACAATTTGTAAGGAACTAATTAAGGAGCTTGAACTATAAAAGAGTTAAATCAGAGAGGCCATTGGCATATATATGGGCGTTGGTTTTTGGAAGTCCTGGTGCTAATGGACAATAATAGCAAGACATCATTGATGCAAGTTTAAACGGATGACTCAAACTTTGGCTGCGTGCTTAAACACGTAATTTGTTCCAAAGCTGGGGCAAAACTTTTGTTCTTTTATAAAGCCATGTTTGCCCCCCCTTTTTGGGGGGGGGTTGACTATTGAGGATACAATCCAAAGTTGGTCTTGAAATTAACAGTGGCGGTCTCTTTTGAAGGTTGATAACTGGAGTTGGGGTATAAGGGTCAGAGACCTATTTCTACAGGGGGCTTGGGGAGATAAGATCCTGAGTATAGAAATGAACCCCATTAAGGTTCTCTGAGACCTTGTAAACGAAGGCGTCACAATTAAAGAACTGCTAAAATAAAATACCATTGGCTGAAAGCTATGTGAACTGCTTTAAAAGTACCAGGTGTTTACAGGACTGTAACATCTATATAGCATTTTTTTCCATGTGCTAGAAGGGGAAGTAAACTGAGCTGGGTTAACATTTTAGTAACCAAACCTGTTATGGGATGAACCAAATTGGGGAAGGCTCATCAGAGTAATCCCCAAGATTTTGAACTTAATGTATATTTATCCTTTGTTTAGAGAAAATTTGAGCTTGGTCTATTGGTGATTGGTGGAAGAGGGTCGATAAAAGTCAGTTGTGTAAGATAGGATGTATCAAATGACCTCTAAGGGGAAGAATAGGGAAAAAGAAAAAAAAATGTCTACTAGAACTTCATCCATTCCTTCGCAGAAGGGTAAAGATAATAAATCTATTAAGTTGTCCCACAACTCCAATTTACTTTAGCTGAGGATTTATCGACTTTTAACTCTTCAAATTCTGATAATTCAACATCAGTAGAAGAGACAAATAGCCCATTATCAGTAGATAAGAACATTTTTACAGTATCATTATTAAAAAAACATGCTAAGTGAGTTCCAGAGCTCGCTTCCAAATCAGATAGCTTTGGAATTGACAAATAATGCTAAAACAATGTCTGCTATTGCAGAGAGGTGTACAGTAGTTGAAAAAGGGCATAAGGGAATTTGGGAAGAAAATCAAAAATTAAAAATGCAAATAAAAAAAATAGAAGAGGAAGTTAAGTCGTTAAAAAATAGCCAAAATAGAATAGATGAAGTATCGAGAAGAAACAATTTAAGGCTATGAGGGATACCTGAAACTATTGGCCCTAAGGAGTTAAAGGATTATGTGTTAAAAACTATTTGAGTTTATGGATTTATCCCTGGAACAAGGGGAAAACTGAATAGAAATGCTATATTGCCATCTAATCTAGCTAGGGAAGTCCTGTGAGATATTTTGGTTAGGCTACAAAGTTTTTCTTACAAACAAAAGATTTTAAATATTAGTAGAGAAATAAAAAAATGACCCTCTCCGTACGAAAATGTTTAAATATTCCTAGATTTACCCTATGAAATTCTGCAAAAGAGAAGAGTATAGGGAATTCACTAAAATTTTAAGGGAAGAAAACATAGTATATAAATGGGGACATCCCGCAAAATTCCTAATAATTAGGGGAGATCGGAAAATAACTTAACACAGTAAAAGAAGCACAAAGGTTTATATCACAAGAAAAAATTTAACATAGATGGGAGTTGTTAGAGACCGCAGTAGGAAATGCTCAACAGGATTGGCAAAAAGTTCACTAGTTTGATGATCAGCTTAGGAGTAACTCCCTGGTATGTAGTACAGAGGGAGAGAGAAGGAAATTATAAGAGTTATTTAAAGACATATGTATAAGATAATGACTATTAGTCAACACATTCATATATAGTGCACAATGGAGGGTGATAAGCAATATAAAGGAAAAAAGTGTATAACTGTAGAGCAATTTTATGGGGGTGGTTTGCGTGCACTGCATAATTTTAGTATATGAAACATAAGGTGTTGAACAGAGACACAGTATTTACTGTTTTCTCTATGACTTTGAAGGAATTTGACCAGAAGGAATTAAAAATAATAGGGTGCTGATATAGAGTCTCAACTGTTTTTTAGAATATAGTTAATCTATTGTAAGAATGTCGTTTAGGATATTAACTTACAGAAGTTACTGTTTTTTGACTGTGTATGTTTATATAAATATGGTGGAGCTTTAGGCGTGGCTCTGATGTCCTGGGGCCTCATTCTATTAGCGGCCGTAAATCGGCCGTAAGGCTGCGATTCCTTGCGAGGGTTCAGTTAACTTGCGATTCTATTATACGGCCCCGCAAGGATCTCCTTTTACGGTCGGCCGCATATCTTGAAACCGGCCGTAAGCTGTGAAATCTAAAAACTCAAAAATAAATTCAAGCCTGCACTGTACAGCTCTGTAAATGCTAGGGATCATATTGGGGGACATGAGGATTAAAAGGAACCCCCTCTCAAGCTTGCACATCAGCCCAAACCCGAGTTCGAATTAACTGTTTATTTTCCGGCTGCGGCGTGGGTGTGTCTAAGGTGCTCCAAGCACTCTGGACTTTTTACATGGATATTTTACGGATATTAAAAATAAAATATTTTACGGATTTGAGTATAGGATAATTATGTGCTATTTTTTCTAACACCTAAAATCCCTTTATAGTCTTCTCAAAGTGCAGGATGGCTTTATTTGGGCTATTTTATGTGCTTAATTGGTGCTAGCGAGACCTCTTTCCTGCAAGTAAGCTGCGGCTTGTTTTTAGCCTTGCAGAGAGGTTTCCCGGAGCAATTGAATTGCAAATAGGAATTTCTTACGGCCGAAACTCTTGCGGCCGTTTTAGATCAAAGGCTTTCCTCGGCCGCAAGAGATAGCAAGGCACCGGCCGCAAGCCTGCCGGAGCCCCCGGCCGTAAGGGAATAGAATAGCCGAATAGCTTGCGGCCGGTCCTTGCGGCCCCGCAACGGCTGCGGCCGCTAATAGAATGAGGCCCCTGGACAGTAGCCCTCTTGATGTCCAGTACTTATACTAACAATGGCGGGTAAGAATTGTGTACTACCGTCAAGGGGGATTGGGTATATATGGGTTATATGTGAAAGCTTTTGTCTTGTGTATAACTTGTTTATTCTAAATGCTGTTGGTTATGATGAACGGTTTACACAGATTTTGTTAGCACAAGGTTACCTCAGGGGCCATGTTCCTTATAATGTTCTCCTGGCTTATTTTAGAGATTACTTATGTTTTGGTTATGAGTCATCCTATTAAACGTATTTCCTATAATGTAAGGGGGTTAAATACTCCCTACAAAAGGAAGGTTATTTGGTTTTTTTTCCAGATGGAAAAGGCAGACGTAATTTGTGTCCAGGAGACACATTGGGTGGGGGAAAGGTACACCATATTTAGTGGTTTATATGATATCTGTGTTGTTTCCAACTATAAGACTAAGTCTAGAGGTACTGCTATCCTTTTAAGTAAGTAACAGACCCTAAAGGAAGATATTTTATTTGGTCTGGGTCGATTAATAATGTTAACTATAAAATAGCAAACTTGTATGCACCTAACCAAAACCGATTTTTAAATAGAATGCAAAAAATTATAAATAAGTTAAGAAAGGGAATATTGATAATTTCTGGGGATATGAATATGCTTTTGGATATTGAAGTGGATCGAAAAACAGAGAAAATAGTAAAACCAAGTTAACCAACTTATTGCAGTTTGAAGCAGGTTTCAGGCTTCCTTAGTGAAGTATACAGTGCCTTGCAAAAGTATTCACCCCCCTTGGCATTTTTTGTGTTTTGCTGCCTCACAACCTGGAATTAACATGAATTGTTTGATGATTTGCATCATTTAATTTACAGAACATGTCCACAACTTTGTAGTTTTTTTTTATTATTGTGAAGCAAACAGATAGAACAAAATAACAGAAAAAGTCAATGTGCATAACTATTCACCTCCCTAAAGTCAATACTTTGTAGAACCACCTTTTGTGGCAATCACAAGTCACTTTGGATAAGTCTTTATGAGCTTGCCACATCTTACCACTGGGATTTTTGCCCATTCCTCCTTGCAAAACTTCTCCAGCTCCTTCAAGTTTGATGGTTTGCGCTTGTGAACAGCAATCTTTAAGTCTGACGACAGATTTTCTATTGGATTGGCCCTTGACTAGGCCATTCCAAAACATTTGTATGTTTCCCCTTAAACTACTCAAGTGTTGCTTTGGCAGTGTGTTTGGGGTCATTGTCCTGCTGGAAGGTGAACCTCTGTCCTAGCCTCAAATCACGCACAGAGTGGTACAGGTTTTGCTCAAGAATATCCCTGTATTTATCACCATCCATCTTTCCCTCAACTCTGACAAGTTTCCCCGTCCTGGCTGCTGAAAAACATCCCCACAGCATGATGCTGCCACCACCATGTTTCACTATGGGGATGGTGTTCTTAGTGTGCTGTGATGTGTTGGGTTTTCCCCAGACATAGCGTTTTCTTTGATTGCCGAAAAGTTAAATTTTAGTCTTATCAGTCCAGAGCACCTTCCTCCATACATTTTGGGAGTCTCCCACATGCCTTTTTGCAAACTCAAAACTCATAAAGGCATTTGGCTGCCTAAATTGGGAGTTTTTGGAGTTGACCCTGCTAACATTTGGGTTGGGAGATGGGGCAATTGTGAAGATCCCAAAAAGTGGGTCTATTTAGCCACAGACAATTCCTGCCTTTGATCACTTGAATTCTCCACTACATAGGCAATCTTCGTTAAAGGAATGGGTCTCTCAGCGACCGTCAATCATAGCAATCCTCCTTAAAGCAATACACCATTGTCTATGTATTCCCAAGAAGAGCAAGGTTTAATATCCTTTCACAGCATTTCCAAAACAGCACTGACTCATTTTTATTTACTCACATCAGATTTATACAGTTAAGTCACTCCAAGTCACGTCACACCCCTTACCCACAGCCCTCTTATCCAATCTCCCTTTAGCTAAGTGACCCATCTGTCAATCATCTGCTGTTAGCCCTTCTCAATGCCCCCTGTGGGGTTGGTGCCTTCTTGGCTGAACCGCATAAAGAGACCTTTTTATCATGTCAGAGAGTTCAAACATTACATTTCTTTTAGTATAACTGACAGGGCCTTTTGATATCGGTTTGCCCACACTTCACACCTTAGTGCTAGGAGTTGTCAGGAAGGCTGCTCCACAGGGGGTTAGTATGCTAAACACTGGCTGATAGACACAGTGTCTATATGTCCACCCCATTCCTCCTGGCTAATTTCTGTCCCTCAAAAAACAGTAATCCCCCTAACTGAATTCCATTAATCTCAGAGCCTTAATACCTTCTATCACACTCCCTGAGAAAAATGCTGTCTGTACATACCAAACATGCCTAGTTACCCTCTTTACATTGATAAATCATAACTCCTGTTGTTAATGCAAAATACCCACATTGTTCTGTATAATCCAACATACTCTCTTGGTGACCACAACATTACTTATTGAGATCTACCTTACAGCAAAATCATATCATATTCCTTTAACAAGTCCCATGTCCATTTCCATATTTACCCATCACATGGGTTGGAGTTATATATATATATGTATATATATATATATATATATATATATATATATAACAGAATCCATAAGAGGAAAACTGAACATCACAGCAATTAAGAGTATTATGGCCCTATACTCTAATAACCTTTTATAACCGAGCCAGGGTTTGAAACAGATATTTTTTATATCCACAACGGCTCTAGACACGGGTATCCATTGTCTCCACTCATTTTTGCTTTGGTTATGTAACCGCTGGCTTAAAAAATAAGATGTGATATTAATATTAAGGGAGTTGTAATGGGGAAAATTAACTCAAAAATAACATTATTTGCGGATGATGTAATCATCACAACTTCAGAACCAGTAATTTCAGTAGAAAATGTATGAAAGATAATTTATCAGTATGGGTCTATATCATACTATAAAATTAATAATAGTAAGACACAGGTATTAATGATCAATTTAGATAGAATAACGAAAGGGCAACTTAAAGAAAATTATGATTTTGATTGGTCATCCAACCATTTCACACATCTTAGTATTGAATTCTCATCATGTTGGCATAACATAATTAGGAAGAATTATAATAAAATATTCAATAACATTGAATACACTGTTCAATAACAAAAATTCAATAACAAAAATACACTGTTTCGTATACACATATATAAGTATAGCAAGATGGAATAAGCTGGTAATTTTATTTTTATTAATTAGAACAGTAAAATTATGTTAAAGGAGTAGCGACAAGCATATTTAGGATCTTTTCTTTAAGTATTCAGTATAAGAAGTACCAAATGCACCAAGTCAAGTTTAAAACTATGGTTCTGCTGCTCACTGGTCCTAACCCACCACCTTTACATTTGTGTCTGTTTATATCCTTCCATCAGCCCAAAACATAATTTTGCAGAACATGCTAAACATTCCTTGGCAGTGGTTCTAATTGGAGCACATATAATATAGGGAAGTCAATTGCAAAGCTGCATCATTTGACTAAATGTGCAGGCATCCTTACAATTGAAGCTCATCTGGTTTTCCCAGATTACAAATCCACATGTCACCTTTTAATATACAAACAAAAATTATGATATAGATTTTGTTTTTGCTTTCTTTGTTTCTATATTTGTCTCTCTCCATAATCCATTTTATAGCAGAGGGTAACAGATCTCATAACAAAAATCATACACTAGCTCTCCATCACTGCCTATAGGTTGATGGGTTCACAATTCTACCACCTGTATCCCTACCTCAACCAGGTGGTCCGGAGAAGGTTAGCCGTGAGATACACAATTTTGTAACCCCAAAGATTAATTATTTAAGACCCAATGTAACAATGCAACGTCACAAATAAACTAATTGTCATGAAACCCCCCAAAAAACCTAAACCTCAACATGTAACACTGTTATTTGGGACTCTATCACATCTGTTTGCTAATATCAAAGGCTTTCAAATGCACATGGGATGTATATTAATGATTGTAACCATTTGTCTTTCATTTATGTGTCATGTTTAAATAATTAATGTGTGCATATAGTTACTGTCATGGTTTCTCGGTTACAATGTATATGCTGTTATTGCTGTAAGGTGTCAGAAGTGGTTTATGTGATATTCTGATGTATTTGGTCCAGAGGTGCAATTACCAGATGTTACACTACCCCCACCATAGCATCTCATGAGTGATCAAAGGACAGCCATAACATTTGAGGTGATCTGGCCAGATAACTTCCAGGCTCTGGTATTTGGGATGGGAGGAGGGTTCATGGCTAGTGGCAGGGTGAGGAGGTCACAGTAGACAGAACAGACCCCTGAAACAGGAAAAGAAGGTATTGGTAACTGTAGTGACTGGGGGCGGCTATAGAACTGAGGGATGGTGTTTTTTGCGATCTGTAAAATGTTTATGAAACAAAAAATAAAGTTCAGTCTTCTATAAACTAAATAATGGTGTGGTCTGATTTCTCTGCAGCTCTATGACTGATGTCCAGATCTAAATTGCTGGTGTGCTGAGTTGAGCATAAAGTCACAACCTGCAGATTGCTCCTATAAGCTACAATAGGAGAATTAGGGGTGTACTGAGCCCTCAAATCTGAGTTGACATATTTGTTGGCAGTGGTGGCATCTCAGTGTGGTAACCAGCAGGAGGTCAGCTACCTACAAGGACATAGTGGAGGAAAGAAGGCAAGAGAATGAGCAATGCAGAGGGGAGGACGAACTGGAGGTAGGTGATAATATTTTGAAGGTAACCCCAGCCCTAGTCCCTGGCCACAGGCTACCTGCAGCTGAGGAGGAGGAGGTGTCCAGGAGGTTCCAGGTGGGGAGGGCTGTTATGCCAGAGCTAACCACGGATCAGCTGGTGACCCTCCGGACACAAATAGTGCAGGAGATACAGTGAGAGAAGAAAAGGGTGCTTAACTGCCCTTCCCCAGTTCCTGAGGATGTGGAACTTCTATCCCCAGTGAAGGCAGAAATCTCCTGCAGACTGGCATGAGATAGATAGGAGTAGAGCCAGGTGATGACAAGGGATGCAAAGGACTGTCAGGGAATGGCCATTCTAAAGCAATAGATGGCATTCCTGGGATTGTGACAGGGCCATGAGTTGTCAGGTTGGCTGGAGGAACTGGTATCTAAAGAGATTGCCTTGGAGAAGCATATGATGCCTAGATAGGGTTAGTTGGAGCCCTGGGAGAGGATCCCAATTTTCGATTGGAGCTAATGGAAGGGCTCTGGGCGATTGTGTATGGTGATGATGAATGTGGCATGGGAACAGAAAAGAGGCAGAATAACTGTCAAGGTCTGGGACTGGAACCATGGTCCCAGGAGGCTAATTTGCTGGTGCCCCTGATTCAGCAAGAGCTGCAGCTGGAGGTGGAGTATGCT
This sequence comes from Discoglossus pictus, assembly GCA_027410445.1. Classification (NCBI taxonomy): domain Eukaryota; kingdom Metazoa; phylum Chordata; class Amphibia; order Anura; family Alytidae; genus Discoglossus; species Discoglossus pictus. The sequence goes on from CM050170.1 coordinate 162,604,109, forward strand.
GAATTGCTGAATGAGGTGTCTATGGAGGGATTTTGGCCATCCAGTTGGGAGGAACCCTGTCAGGCAGACAGGAATGAAGAGGACCGGTTACCAGACCCCTACCAACCAAGGAGGTATGGACAAGAGTAATTATGCTCTAGGGGTCTGGGGAGAGAATGTTATGGATTCGGACCAGGACTGTTTCAATATGGCTGTATAAATGGGCCAGGCCAAGCTAATTATTTATATGGCTGGGCCAGATAAGGTTTGTACTAATTAGTGTGGGTAAATACAAGAAGAAATGAAACCGGCCGGGTGGATGGCCTGGAAGAGAACCACCATGCTCCCGGATTCTGGAAAGAACCAGAGATAAATTGTGAACCTAGCATGGGGTTCCCGTGGATTACTACCATCAAGGAACCAGCCACCTATGAGAATAACCTATGAGTCTGTGCCAGACCAAGGGGACCACCCATACCCAGATGGCTGGGGCACAATTGCTAATCAGAAGGCCGTGGGGAAGACTGAGAAAGTCTGTCAAGTTGATTGCCCAAGGTGAAGTCTGGATGAGAGCAGTGAGGTCCTGCCAGTGAACAACTGTGACCATGGACTCAGAAGGAGGTGAGTGCTATGCCCAGGCTGTGTTTCCAGAGGAAGGAGGATGTGATATGTTGATCCAGGTACAACCTAGAGGATTGGAGCCTTCAGACGAGGCCACAATATTGGGTGCTAGCTTCCAGATCTGCCCGGTACATTACTCCTTGGAATTATTATTTTCTGGGTTGCCAGGGGAGTGCTTTACCATCGCAGTGGGGAAGAAGGGGGCATCGGCCCTAGTTTTTTGGGGGGTGACATGACTGTAAACCATTGATGGAGCTAGCCAGACGTTAGGAGAAGGCATGAGCTTTGAGGTCCTGACACACAGAAACCAGGTTATTAAGCCGAATTGGGACAGCACTCCATATTGTGTGCCCAAGCAAGGTGACCTGGAGCACAGTGCACTGACAGTGGTCCAAAGAGAGGGAGAAATGGAGTCCCATACCAAGACCATTGTTCCAGGTGAGCCTGGGTACCGTGCCTAGACTACGGTGCATGGGAAAGTGGAGTACAGTGCCCATCCCATGTTTCAACCCAGGGGATTGGAGACTACAGCCAAGGCCCAGATCTCTGATGCCAGCCAGCAGATCAAGCTTGCAGGGAATCTTACTGGGGTTATCATTTGTTTTTGGCACAAAGGAGAATATGTATGCTCCTAGTCCCAAAAGAAGAAGCAGGCACTGAAGGCATGGGGGGGGGGAGAGAGTTGGCAATTACACTACCCCCACCATTGCATATCATGAGTGATCAAAGGACAGCCATAACATTTGAGGTGATCTGGCCAGTGTGGTCAGATTTATCTGCGGCTCTATGACTTATGTTCGGATCTAAATTGCTGGTGTGCTGACTTGAGCATAAAGTCAAAACCTGCAGTTACAGGAGGAGAATTAGGGGTGTACTGAGCCCTCAAATCTGAGTTATGACACTAATCTCTCATAAACACCTGCTAATATGATGTAGTTGACAAACAATTACTAAAACATTGGTGAAGGGCAACATTATTTTTTTAGGGAATCCATCACTTACATTTTGCGACCATTTTCTATTCTATATATATTTTTTTATATATATAATGTGACTCCACGTTGTGAAAGAGAGAAATAAATAAATCTGGTGTTATACCTTTAGCAGTTGAATATGTAAGATGCTATTACCTACATACAGAAACAAGGGGGTGCAGTAATCCGTATAGTACATTTCTCCATTGTGCACATTAATATAATGTGTTTATTTTTCTATTGAATCAAACAGTTTATTAGCGCACCATAGAATACATGTTTTACTTGCTTAAACAATATTTAAATTGTGTAATAGAGGCATCTTTTATAAATAAATGCAGCAAATTCTAGAGCAACTAATGTGTGGGCAATAATTAATATAAATGTCAAGTGCAGGCTAGTCAGAAAAGCTGGGACATAATAAATCTGTCTCCTGCCTCCTCACATATGCTGATGGATGTGTACTTTCAGTTTAAATAACTTGCAATCAATAATTCAAATACCTGCTCTGTTCGATTAAATTTGTCATGTTTATAAATAACAGAACGGAGTGTACTTAAGCTGGAGGAAAGATATTTTATAAAATAAATATATATAGCATTTATTGGAGACTATATAAAATATATATATATATATATATATATATATATATATATATATATATATATATATATATATATATATATATATGTGTTAAATTGATAGTTTCCTTTAGATTTGAATTCTGGGGAAAGAAAGACCAGTCCCTGATAAACAGATATGTGCCATGAATCATTTTACTGTACACACATCAGAGAAAATAACAGAGGTTCCTTATCAAAACCAGACAGACAGTTTTGCAGATGAAATCTAACACTGTATTGAATGAAACTGTGAATTATTTACATAGAGTCCTTCAGCCCTTTGTGACACTAGACTATATCATCTCTCCTGGTGAAACATAAGATCTTTTCTTCTGAGCCCCTTGAGAGAATCGAAGTACAGAGTTAGGAAGATGTTCATGGCTACAGATTTGAAAAATGGACAATCTGATATTTTGATAGAGATCTAAAGAATTTCTAGTGTCTGTATTCCTTGTGGGTTTGAAGGAACAGTTGGACATGCCCCTTTTAATAAAGGGTTAATTTTGCAGGACATAATAAAGATGATTCGCTAAACATAAATATTTGCTTGATATTTTCAGTTTTTGCAGCATTCAGTTGTATGAAGGATTTTCTGATGAGTGGAGCTAGCTGAATGCATGTCCTCTCGCAGGCCACAAGGTGACCTTCTTTTGCTAATTAACGTGAAATATAGAAGCCACTTGGAATTGATCTAAGGACATCAGCTGAACTCTAAAGGGTTTAAGGAGACAAAGAAGCCAACAACTTTTGTTTTATTTAAAATCACTTTTGTTTTATTTAAACTCTTTAATATAAGATTATAATTGTCAGACCTTTGATATTTTGGAGAGACTATGGGGGCACAGGATTCCCCAAAAGCCAGAAGAAGCTCTCTAAGGCCTCCCCATAGAGGGTCTCAGTAAAGAGGCTCAACTCTTATCACACCAAGTGTTTTTAGCAGTGAGGATTACGTTAACCAAAACATGGAAATTGTCAGTACCAGAATATAGTGCAGTTTTGATTAAACTTAAATTTATATATAACATGAGTGTTGTCTCAGGAAATAGGCCTCGTGTTGGGACACTGGTATTCTTAAGATTGGGTGGTAAATATGTAGAGTAGGATAATAGTTTAGAATGCCCCCTTTAAGAACAAACATAACTCTGAACTCCTTCTCCTTTGCCTTTCTCTTACCCTCTTTCTTCTTCTTTATTCTCTGTGTGCTCTCATAAGCTATCAGCCTTTACGGTTGTACTTTAACACGTACATATGCGTGTAACATGCTTTCAGCTTAAAGGTTATATGTATGTGTTGTCATTTATTAAGTGTTCTGGTTATGTTACTAATGTTTTATTTTTGAAACACTTGTGGCATGGAATTAAACTTGTATTCTTAACAAAAAATATATTTAAAAAAAAGATTATAATTGCCAGGTTTTTATGAAATTGATTAATATTATAATTGAATTTTTTTTTTAAATTATGGACACAAGTCATATTTATGTAAACAGCATATGTTCTAAAACCAACAAATATATGTCAAGGCTGATCCCCTCCTCAGCTGACCGCTCTCATCTGTTATGATTTGCACACCTCTGTTCGCTAATCAAGTCTTTGCTTGGTGTGTCTTCCTCAGCAATCCCTGCGTCTCTCTCTCTTCTGCATGTCATCCTTCCCTTTTGAGGCTTTCCTTTCTAACCTTGGTCTTCTTTTTTTGTCTCCCCTTAGTTTTTTGGCTCTCATCAAACCATAAGTTGAAGTTTTTGACTCTCACCAAGCCCTTTGTTACTTAAGCTCAGTGACGTCACGCCCCTGGTGCACTATTTCATCCAGACTGACCCCCTCTCCCTTTGTGTGCCCTGTTTCCTCAGACAGCCCACTGTAATTTTTTGATGTCTCCGTTTCCTATCCACGGTCTTGCCTTTTTTTCTCTCATCCAGCTCTACATTCCCACAGCTCAGCAGCTTTATGCACCTAGTGCACATCGCCCACTAGGCTGATTCTCTTCATAGACTCTCCTTCTGAACATGCTCACATTCCATCACATTTGGACAACCCAAGTCACTTTTTACATGTTATTACGGCTATAGACACTCTTTGACTAACATTTAGACAACCCAAGTCAGTTTCACATGACATTACAACATGCTCTTCTGCCCTCCTTTTACATGACCTAGTCGCTACCGCCTTCATGTCTCACGACATGGTCGTTCCTAGTTTTGCCTAAGACCAAAGGGGAAACATTTTCCCTACATGACTATCTGACTTTCTAAGCAGACTGGAGTTATGTAGCTTTGGCATCAACGTCACAAGAGAGGGACCCGACCATAAATGTTCAGGTGTTACCTAGAAAATGGGGGAAGGTCCTTCTTCCCCCTCACTTACAGCCTTATTAAATTGCGATTCTGTAAATTTAAAAGGGCTCTATTTAAGCACATAGCATATTTTTTTTACAGAAGTTTTTAGTTTGTGAACTTTTATCCAAACGCAAGGTCTTCACTAACTAAAAACTTCTGTAAAAAAAATATGCTATGTGCTTCAGTAGAGCCCTTTTAAATTTACTGAATCGCAATTTAATAAGGCTGTTAAGCTCTTTCGGTCTGCCTCTTTCTTGCACACTTCAGTTCTCTTTAAGTCCGTGCTTGGTGGGTGTTGCACGGCGATCCCCAGATCTCTCCTGTCTTGCACATCAGCCTCCCCGTTTGAGACTCGCCACAAGAGAGGTACAGGACCACAAGCCTTATACAAAAATTCACATTTGCATGATTCCCCACTAGCAACGATAAAAGAATCAGGCTTTTTGTAACTTTTAAGAGGTACTTAAGCGTAGACTTAAACCTCCACTTGTTGCTAGCTTTAGGCATCGGATACCCATAAATCACATAAGAAGAGATTCTGGGATATCTCTTTGTAACAAGCAATCCACAGACAATACTCAGGACTAAAATGTGTAACACCTACCCTGCTACAGAAAGTTAACAACCTTTTCAAATATTTATATGTGACAAATGTTTTTGGGATATAGAGCTACTTCGTTTATAGAAAATATAAATTGTTACTTTATTAAAGATCAGCCCATAGTATATTTGTACATATAATAATCAGATCTGAAATTAATTAACATTAATTTATTTAATAAGATTGAAAAAAAGAAGATTAATGCAATTATTTAGCTCTGATTGAACAGTTATAATTGGCAAGTAATAGTCAAAATCTGGAGCTTTGTTTCAGACAGGATCTCTGGTCTCTCTTTTCAGAATCTGTCATTTTCATTACATTTAATATTTATAAATTGAAGGTTCCAAGTTGTTAAATATAATCAGTTAAACCTGGTTGTTTTGTTTTTAATCGTGCTGTTGAACACAACTTATCTCCTGAGTAATGTAATTAGATTCAAATATTTGTGACAGTGTGTCTATCTATCTATCTATCTATCTATCTATCTATCTATCTATCTATCTATCTGCTTTTGCCTTGCAAAGTATTAACCCCCCATGGCATTTTTCATGTTTTTTTGCCTCACAACCTGGAATTTACATGGATTGCTTGAGGATTTGCATCATTTAATTTACAGAACATGCCCACAACTTTGAAGATGTTTTTTTTATTGTGAAGCAAACAACAAATAGGACTAAATAACAGAAAAAGTCAATGTGCATAACTATTCACCCCACTAAAGTCAATACTTTGTAGAGCCACCTTTTGCGGCAATCACAGCTCCAAGTCGCTTTGGATAAGTCTCCATAAGCTGGCCACATCTTTCCACTCGGATTTTTGCCCATTCCTCCTTCCAAAACTGCTCCAGCTCCTTCAAATTTGATGGTTTGCGATTTGGAACCGCAATCTTTAAGCCTGACCACAGATTTTCTATTGGATTAAGGTCTGGGATTTGACTAGGCCATTGCAACACATTTACATGTTTCCCCTAAACCACTCAAGTGTTGCTTTAGCAGTGTGTTTGGGTTCATTGCCCTGCTGGAAGGTGAACCTCCATCTTAGCCTCAAATCACGCACAGGTTTTGCTCAATATCCCTGTATTTATCACCATCCGTCTTTCTCTCAACTCTGACCAGTTTCCCAGTTCCAGCTGCTGAAAAACACGGTGTTCTTTGGGTGATGTGATGTGTTTGCGTCAGACGTAGTGTTTCCTTTGATGGGAGAAAAATTCAATTTTAGTCTCCTCAGACCAGAGCACCCTTATCCATACATTTTGAGAGTCTCCCACATTCCTTTTTGCAAACTCAAAACGTGCCATTTTGTTTTTTGGTGAAAGTAATGACTTTCTTCTGGCCACTCTGCCATAAAGCCCAACTCTATGGAGCATATGGCTTATTGTCGTCCTATGTACAGATACTCCAGTTTCTGCTGTGGAACTCTGCAGCTCCTACAGGGTTACCTTAGGTCTCTGTGCTGCCTCTCTGTTAGAGCCCTCCTTGCCCGGTTTTGGTGGGCGGCCGTCTCTTGGCAGGTTTGCTTTTGTGCCATGTTCTTTCCATTTGGTTATGATAGATTTGATGGTACTCCTGGGGATCATCAAAGATTTGGATATTTTTTTATAACCTAACCATGACTTGTACTTCTCAACAACATTGTCCCTTACTTGTTTAGAGAGTTCTTGGTCTTCATGGCAGTGTTTGGTTAGTGGTGCCTCTTGCTTAGGTGTTGCAGCCTCTGGGGCCTTTCAAAAAAGGTGTGTATATGTAATGACAGATTATGTGACACTTAGATTGCACACAGATCGACATCATTTCACTAATTGTGTGACTTCTTAAGGCAGTGGTGGCGAACCTATGGCACGCGTGCCACAGGTGGCACGCCGTGCCCCTTCTGTGGGCACGCGGCCATAGGTCGCCGGCAGCATGCTGGGCCTGCTCATCGTGTGCGAGCACGGCGCCTGAGCGCTCTCCCGTCACTGAAAAAAGGAGGGCTGTGCTAGCGTGCGCGCGCGGCACAGGCGAACAGACGTTGACAGTGTCCGTGTGCTGCCGCCGTGCACGCGCTCTCCTCAAGATCCGCAACGGGCGCGCGGCATGGAGACAAAGGAGAAGGGGAGAGACAAGGGTGGGGGGAGGCAAGGGGAAGGTAAGAGATATGGGGCAGGGGAGAGACAAGGGAGAGGGGGAGAGAGAAGAGGAGAGACAAGAGTGGAGGGAGAGACAAGAGTGGAGGGAGAGACAATGGTGTAGGGAGCCAATGGGGAGTTGGACAGATAAGGGAGAAGGGTAGAGACAATGGAGAAGGGGGAGACAAGGGGAAGTGGAGAGACAAGAGGGGAAAGAGAAGGGTGGGGGAGACAAGGGAGAAGGGGAGAGAGAAGGGGGAAGACAGTGGAGAATGGGAAAGAGAAGTGTGGGGGAGAGATAGAAGGGTGTGGGAGACAAGGGAGAATGGGAGAGACAAGGTTGGGTGAAACAAGGGGGTAGAGAGAGCAGGGTGGGAGAGACCAGGGGGAGAGACAAGGGCAATGGGAGACACAAGGGGAGAGACAAGGGGGGAGACAATGAGGAGGGGAGAGACAAGGGGGAGAGAGAGTGAATGGTGGGAGAGACAATAGTGAAGTACAAGGAGAGACAAGGGTGGGGGTAGAGACAAGAGTGAGGGAGATACAAGGGTGGGGGAGAGATAAGCGGAGAGAGAGGGAGAGAAGAGGGAGGGAGGAAGAAAGGAGAGCAGAGAGAAGGGAGGATGGAGAGAAAGAAAATAGGGAGAGGCAGAAGGGAAAGGGAGAAATAAGAGAGTGAGATGGGAGAGAAGGTAGAGGCACATGAGAGGAAGGGAGAGGAGAGAGAAAGGAAGAGGGAGATGCAAAAGGGAGAGGTAGAGAAGGGAGAGTGAGAGAAGGGAGGAGTGAGAGAGAGGGGAGAGGCAAAAGGGAGAGGTAGAGAATGGAAAGAAAGGAGGAGGGAGAGACACAGGGAAGGAAAGAGACAAGGGGGGGTAGAGGCAAGGGAGAAAACAGAGACAATTGTGAGCGGTACAAGAGAGGAGAAATAAGAGTGGGAGAGAGAGAAGGATGGAGGGAAGAGACAAGGGAGAAGGGGAGATACAGGGGTGGTGGGAGACAAGGAGGAAGGGGAGAGACAAGGGGAGGGGGGAGAGAAGGGTGTATGATCCAAGGGGGGAGAGACAAGGGAGAAAGGAAGAGACAAGGCTGGAGGGAGAGACAAGGGGGAGGGGAGAGACAAGAGGCGAGAGAGGAGGGAGGGGGGAGAGGGAAAAATGGGGGAAGAGACAAGGGGGAAGGGGAGATACAAGGGTGGGGGAGAGACAAGGGGGAAGGGGAGACATAAGGGGCAGGGGAGAGACAAGGGAGAATGGGAGAGAGAGAAGGGTGTAAGAGACAAGGTGTAAGAAAAAAGTTTGTATCATTGAACTCTCTGTTGTTATGTTCTTCTTTTAAAACAAAAGATGTTAATGAGTTCGGACAACTATACGAGTTGTTTTTTCTAAACTTAAACCTCAGTATTCAGGTTTAATTGCCGTGTTGGCACTTAGAGGAAAAAAAAGTTGGCATGTATTGCGGTTTGGGCACTCGGGCTCAAAAAGGTTCGCCATCACTGTCTTAAGGTAATCGGTGGCACCAGAGCTTTTTATGGGCTTCATAACAAAGGGGTTGAATATATACGCACATGCTAATTTTCTGTTTTCTATTTCTAAAAAATAGTTTTATGTATATATTTTTCTCATTTCACTTCACCAACTTAGACTATCGTGTTCTGATCCATCACATAAAATTCAGATTAACAAAACATTGAACTTAAGGCTTAAGGCTGTATATATATACATCCATGCAAGATTTTGTGCGAGAGATAATTGATTCTGGACTTGTAATTTTTACAATAACATTTGTACCATTTCAGAGTTTTCAGAAATAACTGACTGACCCATGTCGTAGACTTTTCACTAAACCTAATTTATTACAGCTTTTTTTTTTAAATGTGAGCTGTCATGAGAACAAAATACCTTTCATGAGATTATAAAAAGGATTTCTCATCTGAAAATGGGGCTTTTATGATACTGAAAGCTTATGCATAACAACATCTATAAATAATGTTCATGTGGGACTCAACACATAATAACAACCTGCAAAGTAATCTGTTATCTACAGGACCAATAAAGATAAAGCCAAGCTATACCATTAGCATTTAAACTGCACAAGTACAGCTTTAACTATGATGACTGAATTACTAAAGATGTATAGATCTTTCTGAGACTTTGTTAGGGAGTTCTTAAAAGTAGAGTTTTAAAGTACCAAAATTCAGTAATGTATTTCTGTATTAGCCGTATAGATAAGGGTCAAAGGATGTAAAGTCTTATGCTATGTTATCTGTGTTTTCTTATCTAGTTTCACAGATGAAGAGGATAGGAATAAAAGTACGTCAGGGAAAACAAAAGTGGGGAAATTTATTGGTGCTTGACACCAGTATGGATATAGAAACACAATAAAATCGCAAATCTTTATTTACACAACAAAAAACACAGAATATTAAAAAAAGAGAGGAACCCTTGCTCTAATATTGGTTCAGAATGATTAATGGCCACAATAGCGGTAGAAATCAGAACAGACTCATCCTGTTCATAGGATTTATTACTTGGACAACCAATTGATGCCCAATAATATCGATACCACTTGAGTGGTCAAAAAGTGGAGTCATTAGGGTCCTATAATTAAAAATGAATAAAACCAAATCCCTGGGGCTAGTAATATTCTTATTTGACTCCTATTTGGCATTCTTAATAACTGCATGCTGTAACAACCCCAATATTCAGCTAAATACACTATAAGACTGCCCTTAGGGGAACCTCACAGTTGGTGAACTAATAATAGGGTATTCATATATTAAAGTGCATTCCCTGGAAAAATGCATCGCCTGACGGCTGCTAAATATGCAGTTTATCACAGTGTATACAGTGTACCATGGCAGAAGAATAAAATAAAAATATATTTCTCCATGTTACTGTACGTATTTTTCATAAGAAAAAAGTGTGTAATATTAAAACATGAACATTGAAATGCTTGATACATTTTTTAATACAGTGGCTCTTTAAAATGAAGAGTCATTTTACTTTAAGGGTTAATCTCCTTTCCTCCAATATCTACTTTAGACACAAGTTTCTAATAGCAGCAAGCTGGAACATCATATTTTTATGTATTAGTCCTGGTAATACAACTCAAATTCCAAAATCTTTTAATGGACTTAGGTGATAATAATGTCCTTTAGGCTGAAAGATTGTTATCTGCTCTGTTATACTGAGTATTGCATAGAACAACCACATTCAAATGATTTTACTTTGCTCTGTTGAATTGCTTTTTAGTAGTAAAGAACTGCTGTAGATACATTATCTGCTTTCTTTTTAGAACTAGTACTTGTTTTTGTACTTGTTCTACTTTTGCACTTGTTGATTGAAGAGTTAATTTATCCCATGTGTAAATCATATTGCAGTCTATAAATACCAGAATGCTGCCAGTCATTTGATATGATGGGTTATGTGATTGCAGCCTGTCATGATCCCCCTGACCATCTTTTGAGTTCAGTAATTGTTGTTGTAATGTAATATGTTTTTATGTTTATTTGATTATCCTATATCCTATACAGTGGCTATAAAAAGTCTACACACCCCTGTAAAAAATTTCCGGTTTCTGTGCCGTCAAAAAATGAGACAAAGATAAATCATTTCAGAACTTTTTCCACCTTTAATGTGACCTATAAACTGTACAACTCAATTGAAAAACAAACTGAAATATTTTAGGTAGAGGGAAGAAAAAATATAAAAATAAAATAATATGGTTGCATAAGTATGCACACCCTTAAACTAATACTTTGTTGAAGCACCTTTTGATTTTATTACAGCACTTTTGGGGTATGAGTCTATCAGCATGGCACATTTTGATTTGGCAAGATTTGCCCACTCTTCTTTGCAAAAACACTCCAAATCTGTCAGATTGCGAGGGCTTCTACTGTGCACAGTCCTCTTCAGATCACCCCACAGATTTTCCATCAGATTCAGGTCTGGGCTCTGGCTGGGCCATTCCAAAACTTTAATCTTCTTCTGGTGAAGCCATTCCTTTGTTGATTTTGATTGTATGCTTTGGGTCGTTGTCATGCTGAAAGATGAAGTTCCTCTTCATGTTCAGCTTTCTAGCAGAAGCCTGAAGGTTTTGTGCCAATATTGACTGGTATTTAGAACTGTTCATAATTCCCTCTATCTTAACTAAGGTCCCAGTTCCAGCTGAAGAAAAACAGCCCAAAGCATGATGCTGCCACCAGCATGCTTCAATGTGGGTATGGTGTTCTTTTGGTGATGTGCAATGTTGTTTTTGCGCCAAACATATCTTTTGGAATTATGGCCAAAAAGTTCAACCTTGGTTTCATCAGACCACAACACCTTTTCCCACATGCTTTTGGGAGACTTCAGATGCGTTTTTGCAAAATGTAGCCTGGCTTGGATGTTTTTATTTGTAAGAAAAGGCTTTCGTCTTGCCACTCTACCCCGTAGCCCAGACATATGAAGAGTACTGGAGATTGTTTCCACATGTACCACACAGCCAGTACTTGCCAGATATTCCTGCAGCTCCTTTAATGTTGCTGTAGGCCTCTTGGTAGACTCCCAGACCAGTTTTCTTCTCGTTTTTTCATCAATTTTGGAGGGAGCTCCAGTTCTTGGTAATGTCACTGTTGTGCCATATTTTCTTCACTTGATGATGACTGTCTTCACTGTGTTCCATGGTATATCTAATGCCTTGGAAATTCTTTTGTACCCTTCTCCTGACTGATACCTTTTAACTATGAGATCCCTCTGATGCTTTCAAAGCTTTCTGTGGACCATGGCTTTTGCTGTAGGATGCGACTAAGACAATTTCAGGAAAGACCAACTAGAGCAGCTGAACTTTATTTGGGGTTAATCAGAGGCACTTTAAATGATGGCAGGTTTATGCTGACTCCTATTTAACACAATTTGGAATGTGATTGCTTAATTCTGAACACAGCTACATCCCCAGTTATAAAAGGGTGTGCAGACTTATGCAACCACATTATTTTTTTTTCTTCTTCCCTCCACATAAAAGATTTCAGTTTGTTTTTCAATATGAAATGATTTATCTTTGTCTCATTTTTTCACAGCACAGAAACCTGACATTTTAACAGGGCTGTGTAGACTTTTTATATGCACTATATGTTATGTTATGTTAATTCCGTATGTTGAATGTTTGGTTCAGTAAGTGTTAAATATTTGGAATGTTGTGCTGTCTATCTGTAACTGTCAGATGTTGGCAGTTGAGATTCAGAGTTGGTGTCTCTCTTAGTCCATATTTTTAAATACTGGATCAGAGAAGGACATTTTAGAAACATATGCTGTCTTGGTGAATAGGATATAAAGAACCGGATGCATCTGCTGGGTAGGTTTTGCCATAACAGCCTTATCAAGCCCGACTGAAGAAAGCAGATCGCCACACAGCCCCCTTAGTGGGAGCACCTGCTTGACACTCTGGATGTTTTAGCATGTCTGTGAATTGACTGCATTATGGATGTATGTATACACAGTAGTATTGTGACTGGTACTACTACTCCACCTACACCATAATTCAATTCATAGAGCTCAGACAGAACCAGTTAATTATATGCATTTTAGCTAATTTATGAAATACAAAATGCATCTAAAGAAACATAGCAATAACATGACACATATAAAATGGGAATTGGAATGTTCTGCGTGGAGTATGCTGCAAGCAAAGACATGTAATCCTCATAACTTAGATGTTTTTATGTTGTTGCTGCTTAGTCATTGTCGTGTCCGACCCTATGGACAGCAGCACACCGGGCATATATATATGCAACGAGATCTGTTTCAACAACGAATTGGGGCATTATGCTAATCCTTGAAGAAGCACTTAAGAGTTCTCTAACTGCATAGGAAATCCTACCTAGATATGTTAATCCCCCTTCCCTAAAACATTACAAGCAAACTGCTATTGGTCACTGCTACCAGTGAACTAAAACATTACAAGCAAACTGCTATGGGTCAATGCTACCAGTGAACTAAAACATTGCGAGCAAACTGCTATGGGTCATATATATATAGGTGTTAAATTCAATACTAAACATTTGGTTCCATAGGTGGACTGATAGTCAGACCATCAAAGATGAAACACAGAAAGAACACAGTTTTTGTGGTTAAAAATTTTCATTGCCACAAACCAAGGGCCTCATTCTATTATCGGTCGTAAGAGATGCGGGTCGCAAGGACCGGCCGCAGGCTATTTGCCTATTCTATTCCCTTCCGGCCGGCGCCCTGTTATCCCTTGCGGCCGCACGCGCCGCAGGAAAGACTTTGATCTTAAACGGCCGCAAGAGTTTCGGCCGCAAGAAAAGCTCGGTTGCTATTCAATTGCTCCGGGAACCCTCTCGGCAAGGCTAAAACCGAGCCGCAGCTTACTTGCACCAAAAAGGTCCCGCAAGCACACAATTAGGCACATAATAAAGCCATCCTGCATTCTTATGAGACGATAAAGTGATTGGGGGTGTTAGCATTCATAGCACAACAATCCCCTATACTCAAATCCGCAAATAATTTTTATTTTAATTCATGTCAAATATCCGTGGACAAAGTCCTGAGGGCTTGGAGCACCTCAGACCTGCCCAGGCTGCGGGACGTAAAATAAACCGTTAATGAAATATCGGATTTGGGCTGATGTGCAAGCTTGAGAGGGGGTTGCTATTAATCCTCATGTCCCCTATTATGATCCCTAGCATTTACAGAGATTTACAGTGCCATCTTGAATTTATTTTTGCATTTAAAGTTTTCAGACCTTGCGGCTGGTTGCATGATATGCGGCCGGCCGTAAGGGGGATATCCTTGCGGCGCCGTCTATTTGAATTGCAAGGTAAAGGTAGCTCTACACGGGGCCGTAAGATGGCCGCAAGGAATCACGGCTTTGCGGCCGTTTTACGGCCGATAATAGAATGAGGGCCCAAGTAGTTAAATTCAATTATAAACCACAAAAAAGGTGTTCTTTCTGTGTTTCATCTTTGATGGTCTGACTATCAGTCCATCTATGGAACCAAATGTTTAATTACGAGTTACTCCCTGATACTCTGAAACCTAAACCCTATGCTAATAAAAATATTCCCCTCACTCGCAAACTAGAGCACTCACTTATCTCCCAAAAACTGAAGAAATACCAAAAGGTACCAAAGACCACTTGCACAGGCTTTAAAAGTAAAAGTCAGTAAAGACTTACTGAAAATAAAAACGATGCTCGGGGATTCCTTTCAATAGGAATTTAAATGGAAGGTATCCACAGTGCATGACTTTAAGGCTTTCTATTGTCTCATAGAGCTGTTTCTCATTTGTAAAGCTTGGTTTGGGTGCCACCCACACTGAAAACTCTCACTGACAAGGCAAGGATTTATGGAGCAGAGTGCCCTAATGTAGGGAGCAAAAAATTACATACTGTTGTAAATTTGGTCAAAAAATCTCCCACAGCCGTTTTACGCCAGTCTCCTAACTTAGATCACCAGAGTTTCATAGGGCTCATACTTGGTTACTACTGTAGCTTAGGATTCTGGGTAGTTGCGTAAAATTAGTTCAAATTCTGCCAAATGTTGCATCTGTCCACTTAACATGGATCTGTTCTGTTTCTCCAGAAATATAAACCCCACTTATGCACACACAACTTCCACTAACATATCATGGATGCTTCAATGGATACCTTTACAAATTGTATTAGTGTTTTTTATTCCTGAGATATTCAACATTGATTGTGAATTTCCTTTGTGCTGATGCTTGCCTCAATATGCTAATTTGCATCTCATAGTGCTTGATAAAGGTGGTAGATGGTCTAACTCCATGATAACCATAGGGTTTTTTTTTTGCCACTTCAGACAAGCAGACTGTAATGTTAACAAGCAGACTGTAATGGTGACTAGCCGAGCAAAGCAGATAATTAGTTTTCTGGAGACGCTTGATTAGTATAATAATACAGTAGAACCAATGCAGACTACCTCAGGAATTATTTGTTTTACAATCAAAAGGCTAATACAATGTACAGCTATGTTTTCATGTTCTTTGGTGTAAAAAAGACCTTGATTTTGTGGTCACACAGTCCCTTTAGAACAGTGACAAGTAACCCATTTCACTTAAAAAGGGTAGCATAGGTGGCACCTGAATTTTTAAAAGTTTGTCCAGTAGTTTTTTTAGGTCTTTCTTTTATGTGGAACAAATTAGATGTGGATTAATTGGTAAAAGTGAGGTATATATAATGAGGATGTGTGTTTTGGAGTGCAAGAGGGTGATTTACTAGTTGTGGAGAGATACAATGGACTCTATTCTTGAAGAGGGACATACTCTCCTACTCTAGAAAACAGACTAGGGGTCAAATGAGATCGCCAGGCCTCCTTTGCTTTCCATTGCTTTAGGTGCCGATGTTTGAGAATAACTTTATTGTTGAATATTTTTACTTTCAGTCATTGACTAGGAATGGCATTACTGATGAGTGCCTAAAACTAATCATTTTCACCCTGTTGTTAAGGATTCAAGTTAATGGACTACTGTAAAGCCCTGAGTCTTTAGGTCAAATTCTGTGTTTTGAGGACTTTGTATCTCATATATTATTTTAAGTTACTTGAAATTGGCCCAGTATGGAATTAAGCATCCAAAGAAAGGATAGGCATATGGTTAGGAATAATAATCAACATTTCTGTTCTTAGTACTTTTGAACAGCGTATTTCTCTGCAATGAAGAGTACATAAAACAGCACTTTAATTTGAAAGAACATCCCTAACAATTATAGTTATATAATCTATAAATTACTTTGTACACATAAAGACTCTGTGAAAGTCAGAATAATGGCAGACTAGGTATAAAATTCATTATTAAGTGCCATTTAATAACGGTGAAATGTTTTAGAATAATTAACGGAATTTTTTTTTTTTTTTTTTTTTTTTTTACTAGTACAGACTATGCTTTTTGTGAGTTACTGATTGCTGTTAGTCTGTGTGCCTACAGGCTGCAGCATGACTTAGTGTTGCATAAGTCTCAGTCACAAATTTATTGCCACAATTTATCAGCTCATGCAGCAGAATGGCCAAGTAGTTAATTTTCAAATGAAGTACTGCTATTTTCGTTAATACCCTTAGTGCAAAACTACCTATCAAAACATGCACAATTAAAGGGACACTGACATGATACGTTGGAAAACATTGTACATATAAAATGAGATTCACCAAACAACATATTGGCTATTATTTTCTTGTAATGCATTTATATTTTATAACTGAACTTTGTCTGACTGCTGCAACAGACTATTGGCTTTATTACGTGACTCCTGTAGGACATTTTATGAGGAACCTTTCCATGTAGGAAGCCTCATACCTACCATATTCCTGCTGCAGCAAAGCCTTGTCAGCGATTGCTACATATGCAGTTTCCTACCCTTATGGGAGTTTTTACCTAAAGTGCGATTGCATGACTCCCATAATGGCTTACTGACAAACGTAAGTGTTCTCGTAAGTCTCAAGGATTCGTCTCACTGTGAGCACTCACTAGGTGTAAACTCATCCTCTCCCACGAGCAGAGAAAAGCATCCAGTGTGTATCCCCTGATATATTAATACTAGCGACTTGCCCGTCAAAAAATTACGGCGCAATAAAATTTGTAGCCATGGCAATGTGACAGTTTTTGTACTGTGAGGACCTTCGGTGTTCATTGCGAGACTCTCCACTGGTGCACTTTTGGTCCTCTGAGCAGCTTCTGCGCTCATCACAAAGACAGATATATATGTTTATATTTTTTTAAATAATAATCAATTAATTAGTTACTTAATGAATTAATATACTTTACCTATTTGTAATTAATATATCCATCAATCAATAGTCTGAAGAGCTAAAAATCTCTTTAAATTTTCCTGCAGCATATAATGTACAGTTGGACTGTGGAGATAGTTTTATGAATGTCCCAACTGTGCATTAGAAGTAGGCTGCGTGTGCGAGCGCAAACCATTGGTTTATTTGTGTAAAGCGCTACTGTAGATGCGTAATGTTGTGATTTGCAAGTTAGGGTTATAATTGCGTTGTTTGTCTATGTGCTACGTGGTTCGCGAGTATTTGGCATCCTTTGTAATAGTGTATTTTGTACCTCGTACGTTCCTGGGTGAAAGTGGTATGCGGTGGGTCGGTGTGTTGCGTGGTCCAGGGTTGTGTAGCCTCGTTTTTATTTTTTTGGGCCACCATTTTTTTTCTTGCTTAGCCGATTTTCGAGTGCCGAAACTCTGGAAAATCAACTTAAATTCGACTTAAATTCCACCTATTGTCAAAACCTACAATGATGATGGAGTATAGAGAATCCTAGTCCTCTTATCTCCTGTAGGTTTTAGACCTAAGTTTGGGTGGCTCCAGACCAATGGACAGTCTTTGTAGATGCAAGAGCATAAGTCCCAGCTTTTGGTAGTGTGCCTGGGAAACCTGGCAGGGAGTCAGAAACGATCTCCTCTACAAGCATATGCCCCTGGGTCAATAATACACCTGCACACAAAGTCTTGATGAAAATTATGAACCATGTTTTTTTTAGAACAGCATATTTAACCACATCACACAAGAATGGGGAAGTGGCTACCGTTAGCCAGCCCCAAATGACCTCTGGCCAATCATGAAGGGAAACTGTGTGTGAACCAATAGTCCCCTCCCAGGTCCGCCCACTAGGCGAGGCCAACCAATTAATTTGGGCTCTGAATCTCCAGGGCAAAGCATGCCTTTACTCTCCTGTGCCCATGCTATGAAAGCGGAGAAGCCTTCCATTGTTTCTGGGTGCCTGCCTGTCTGCTCTCCAGCTGTGAGCTCCCCATTGTTAGTTCTCTGCTGGACACTTAGCTAATGGGATTAACAGGCCTTTGGCCTTCCCCTCTACAATATAATAACATACATTTATATTTACAAATACAACACACAATGTTTCACACACATACAACCAACACATCCCACCAGCTCCCTCACATGACACCCATTACAATGAGCCTAAACATGGAAGGGATGGGAATATGCCAAGGGGCAAACCCACAATACTTTATCCCCTAGACCACAAAATAACAATACAACCCTACAACAGTATAAAAGGGGGTCTGCGAGCCCCAAACCCCACTAAGTACAGATGTAGGTATCCTGTACTCCAGTTGTCTTCTACATGGCCATGTGGAGAGTAGAGTCCGATGATAAAATGGCTCCTAGAGGTGACCACTGCTGCCAGTCCCAATATGGATGCTGACTGAGCCATGAACTGTCATGCCCATACACAATATGGCCCCTGGGTGTGGCTAATACTGCCAGTCACAAAATGGCCACCGGCTGATTCATTACACACCTCACTTACAGACGTCCTCGCTGTTCCCCCGTGCGTTGTATGATTTTTTTTTTTTTTTTTTTTTTTTTTTTACTTTTTGTGTTTTTTGTTTTTACGCAGTTCGGCTGTTAGCTTCGTATTTTTCCGACCTCATATTTTTTGTTTCTAAGTCTCGCGTCTCGTAATGTTTTTTTTTCCAAGTCTGGCGTTGGTCAACTGCTTGCAGCCTAACAGCCTTATTATATTGCGAATCGGTCAATTGAATAGGGCTCTATATAAGCACATAGCATTTTTTTTTTTTTTTACTGAAGTTTTTAGTTAGTGAAATTCTATGCAAAAGCAAGTTCTTCAGTAACTAAAAACTTATTTAAAAAAAAAAGATGCTATGTGCTTATATAGAGCCCTATTCAATTGGGTGAGTGGCAATTTAATAAGGCTGTAAGGCAATCCCGCGTTTCCTAAGTGTTTGTAGGCTTAGTCCCGTGTGTTTCATTGCCTCCACTACTCGCCTCGCTATGCGAGGCTCGCAGGCGATGAGCACCTTCAGCGCTCATCACTTAAGTGCTCAGAGTTAATGGCTTGTCTTGCTTCGCGAGGCTCGCAGGCGATGAGCACCTTCGTAGTCTCGTAGTTCGACAATTATAATATGTGTTATATTTTAGTGTGTGTTTCAGGGCAACATGATTGGTGGTGCATATACTCACCTTGCAGGGTTTTGGGTTGGTCTGTATCTACTGAGCCAAGTATCCTGAATGTGGTATGGACTTCCTGCCCCTCAGGAATTCATCCCACCGTTTATACTCTGTGACAGCCGGGGAACTGCCACCTCTTACCCCTGCACTTTCTACTTCCCTGTCATCATCTTCTTTACAATAGCTCGGCAGTCATCATAGTGGTGCTTCACGTTCTTAATGTACCTGATGTGAAC